>CAUYQU010003445.1:0-59382 GCA_963574635.1 Cheracebus regulus | reverse complement strand
AGAGAGAGAGAGAGAGAGAGAGAGAGAGAGAGAGAGAAATAGCTTTATAAGGAATTTTTCTAAGCATCAAAAGGCATTTAGGCCTGGCACTTCCTGCCCCTGGATATCCTGGCTGTGAGAGGGGGAGAAGGGGAGGTGATTGGAGTTTCCCTGTTCCCTGAAGGTAACCACTCAGTGCTGTGGGCCTCCCGTGCTGGGCAGTGAGTCCTCTGTCTCCTGAGTCACTTTGATCACAGGTTCTTGGAGAATTTAATACAAAGAGAATCCTGGTGGCCAGTCTGGTCTCCATGGCTTCTTGGAAATTCAATAGATTTATGCTTGGTTTGATGAATTAAGCATGGTGAGGTTTGGTATTGTGGCATAACCCCTCCACTTGCCACGTTTGACCACACTGTAAAACTCACTACATGCTTGTTGAGTGACTATCAGAACGCATCACGAACGAATGAATGAATGAATGAATGGAAGAGGACCTGGGTTCCATTATGATTTTTGCACTGAGATTGGTTGTGACTGCAGGCTTCACAGGTCCTTAAGAGTAGCACCACCACTCAGAGCCCTTGCAAGGTGAGGCTGACCCTCGGGCCTCTGCTAGAGGCTGCCCGAGAGGCTCTTGCCTCCTTCTGTCTGAGGCCGGCAGCAGGGCTTCCTGCAGGAGGAGACTGTCAGCTGCACCAGACAGATGCACCCTCACTGCAGCCTTCTGGGCAGGGCTATAGGATGGAGCACGTTTTCATGCAAATGGAAGTATTTAGGCCACCACTGGGACCCTGCCAAGCAACCAGGACTCCAGAACGTCTGCAGCTTCTCTGCCTCTGTGATCTCTTACTGAGCCTTTCTGTGTCTGTCTATGTCAGAATTGCTCAATCTGATGCTTGGATTTGTTAAGAAGTAGCATGAACTAAGTTAATTTTTATTAATTAAGTTAATTAAGTAATAATGAATATTGTTTTAAAAAAAATCACTCCTACTAAATAAAAGCCCCAGCTGCTAAGAACTAAAACTACCTATGGTATAATATGTTACTAATTGAAACGTGATAGAAAAATAAAATCTTTTGACAAAAATGTAAATCTTTCAAGTTTGATCCGGGAAATGCTGACTTTGTTGAAACAGCCACAGCTGAAAATTGAAAGTGCAGTCGCCCTGACTGAGCGCCCATGAGCAGGAGAGTGGTCAAGCCTTAGGCTCTCCTTGTTCCCACTGCCAAGTCCAAATTAATTAGTCTTGGTTCCCCAAGATTTACGTCCTTGTGGAAAGTGAGGCAGGAATGCCCAAGAGAGGCATTGGCTGGGTGTTGAGGCCTGGGCACGGGGGATAGGCAAGGGAAATGGACAGGGCAGTGCAGGGGTGAGAGCCTGGGCTTGCGGGGCAGGCAGGGAGGGCTGTGGGTAGGGGCAGGGGCAGGATGGGACAAGGGCAAAAGCCTGAGCGAGGGGGACGAGTGGGGGATGGGCAGGGTGGGGCTGGGGAGAAAACCTGGGCGCGGAGGGGCACTGGGGAAGAGGGGAGGTGGGGGGATGGGTGGGAGTTGGGGGCACGAGCCTGTCGAAGGAGTTTGGGAAGTGGGATGGAGATGCGTAGGGGCGGGAGCCCGGTGGGAGTCAGGCGGTGGAGGAAGGGAGCGGTGATCCCTGATGTATCCAGGGAACTGCACCTGGCAGAGCAGGGTATCTTGAGAAAGGATCTTCCAGGCAGGGGACGCACAGTTAGTTGTACACAGGATGATTTTAACATTAACCACCATTAAACAAACAAGGTAAGTTTTTAGGAAAATATGATTCTCCCAAGTTTTGTCCCTGAAGAGGCTATTAGCTTCGAACCCCTGCACCAATCTGTGCGGTGTAACAGGGTATTTGGCTTCATCTTCGTCTATGTATTCCTGGGTCATTAATGCACTTATATATCTGTTCGTATGGGTTTTTTGACTAGAAGAGCCTCCTGCTCTGTGAAAAGCCTATTCATGATTTTCTTCTCCTTAAAGAAAAATACGACGATATGGACTTTTCTTCTAGATTTAAAGGTGTTCCTACACATTACGTATCTATGTTGATTCTGTCAGCTGTGCATGTTAAAATATTGTTTCCCTGTTTATAACTACTTCACTTAAGGTGCCCTTTGATGATAAAAAGCTTGCAATTTTTAAATTTAGTCAAATTTCAGTCACTTTTTTATAATAGTATGTTTGGTTCTTGTTTAAACTTTGATGTCTACAAATTTCTCAACGATATTTTCTGCTAAGATCTTTTGTTCCTTTTTAGACATTTAAAATATTAATCTGAAATGTATTTTTGTATAGAGAAGGGATGTGAGACCAGGATGCAATTGTATCTTCGTTTATTTGGATAACCATTTTTCAGCCTCCTTTGCTGGCCTGGTTTGCTCACTGTGTCTCATACCGAAGTTCCTACGTACACAAATTTCCTTCTGACTTTTTTAAGTCTTTTCTTTTTGCTAATATATTTTGGGGCAAATTCCACACTGCCTCAGTTATTATGGGATTAATACTGATTAGAAGAGGATTCCCCTCACTCTTCTTTTGAAATATCCTGGTTATTCTTGGAGCTTAATTTTTTCACCAAAATTCCAGGATCAGTTTGTCAAGTTTATAAAAAACAATCCTGTTAGGACATGGATTGGAGTCATAGTATCTATAGATTGATTTTTAAACAAGTGATAGTGTCAAGAGTTGTTTCATTGCTATGATCTCCATATATATCTCTATTTACTTAGGCTGTCTTTAATCTTCCACACTTCTTGTTAAAATTATTATTAAGCTCTGTATTCTTATTTTTACCACTTAAAAATTTTTTTTCTTGACATGGATTTATTATTTGATTTGGTGAGTATCCCAATTTGAAATTACATTAATTGATAAATCAAGGAATTTCTTACAAATACAACAAGGAGTCACATTATGTTGAATTTCCATTGATACATGAATTTGCTTTTACTTCAAATTCCAACATTTACAGGTGATGCTAAACATGAAGGTTTTTTTGTTTGCTTGTTTGCTTTTTAATTATTTTTAAAATTTTACTTTGAGTTCCAGGATACATGTGCAGAATGTGCAGGTGCGTTACATAGGTATACATGTTCTATGGTAGTTTGCTGCACCTATCAGCCCATCATCTAGGTTTTAAGCCTTGCATACATAGATATTTGTCCTAATGCTCTCCCTCCTCTTGCCTTTACCCCTGACAGGCCTGGGTGTGTGATGTTCTCCTCCCTGTGTCCGTGTGTTCTTATTGTTCAACTCCCACTTATGAGGCAGAACATGTGGTGTCTGGTTTTCTGTTCCTATGTTAGTTTGCTGAAGATGATGGCTTCCAGCTTCATCCAAGTCCCTGTAAAGGACATGATCTCATTCTTTTTTATGGCTGCATAGTATTTCATGGCATATATGTACCACATTTTCTTTATCCAGTCTATCATTGATGGGCATTCGGGCTGGTTCCATGTCTTTGCTATTGTAAATAGTGGTGCAATAAACATATATGTGTGCATGTGTATTTATAGTAGAATGAGTAATGGGATTGCTGGGTCAAATGGTATTTCTGGTTCTAGATCCTTGAGGAATCACCACACTGTCTTCCACAATGGTTGAACTAATTTATATTCCCATCAACAGTGTAAAAGTGTTCCTGTTTCTCCACAGCCTCATCAGCATCTATTGTTTCTTGACTTTTTAATAATCACTATTCTGAATTGCATGAGATGGTATCTCATCATGGTTTTGATTTGTGGTTCTCTAATGATCAGTGATGATGAACATTTTTTCATATGTTTGCTGGCCACATAAATGTCTTCTTTTGAGAACTGCCTGTTCATATCCTTTGCCCACTTTTTGATGGATTTGTTTGTTATTTTTTATTATAAATTTGTTTAAGTTCCTTGTATTTTCTGGATATTAGAACTTTGTCAGATGTGTAGATTGCAAAATTTTTCTGCCATTCTGTCGGTTGCCTGTTCACTCTAATGCTAATTTCTTTCACTGTGCAGAAGCTCTTTAGTTTAATTAGATCCAATTTGTCAACTTTGGCTTTCACTTCAATTGCTTTTGGTGTTTTCTTCATAAAGTCTTTGCCCATGCCTGCATCCTGAATGGTATTGCCTAGGTTTTCTTCCAGGATTTTTATAGTTTTGGGTTTTACATTCAAGTCTTTAATCCATCCTGAGTTAATTTTTGTTTAAGGTGCAAGGAAGGGCTCCAGTTTCAGTTTTCTGCATATGGCTAGGCAGTTTTCCAGCACCATTTATTAAATAAGGTATCCTTTCTCTATTGCTTGTTTTTGTCAGGTTTGTCAAAGATCAGATGGTTTTAGATGTGTGGTGTTATTTCTGAGGTCTTTGTTCTGTTCCATTGGTCTACATGTCTGTTTTGGTAACAGTATCATGCTATTTTTGTTACTGTAGCCTTGTAGTATAGTTTGAAGTCAGATAGTGTCATACTTTCAGCTTTGTTCTTTTTGCTTAGGATTGTCTTGTCTATATGGGCTCTTTTTTGGTTCCACATGAAATTTAAAGTAGTTTTTTCTAAGTCTATGAAAAATGTCAATGGTAGTTTGATGAGAATAGTATTGAATCTATAAATTAGTTTGAGCAGAATGGCCATTTTCCTGTTATTGATTTTTCCTATCTATGCGGATGGAATGTTTTTCCATTTGTTTGTGTCCTCTCTTATTTCCTAGAGCAGTGGTTTATAGTTCTTCTTGAAGAGGTCCTTCATGTCCCTTGTAAGCTGTATTCCTAAGTATTTTATTCTCTTTGCAGCAATTGTGAATGGGAGTTCATTTATAATTTGGTTCTCTGCTTATCTAATGTTAGAATATATGAATGCTTACGATTTTTGCACATTGATTTTTGTATCCTGGGACTTTGCTGAAGTTGCTTATCAGCTTAAGGAATGTTTGGGTTGAGATGATGGAGTTTTCTAAATACAAAATCATGTCATCTGCAAGCAGAGACAATTTGACTTCCTCTCTGACTATTTGAATACCCTTTACTTCTTTCTCTTGCCTCATTGCCTTGACTGAAACTTCCATTACTATGTTGAGTAGGAGTGGGAAGAGAGGGCATCCTTGTCTTGGGCCGGTTTTCAAAGGGAATGCTTCCAGTTTTTGACCATTCAGTATGATATTGGCTATAGGTTTGTCATAAATAGCTCTTACTATTTTGAGATATGTTCCATCATTACCCAGTTTTTTGAGAGTTTTTAACATGAAGCGATGTTGAATTTTATCAAAGGCCTTTTTTGCATCTATTGAGATGATCATGTGGTTTTTGTCATTGGTTCTGTTTATGTGATGTATTACATTTATTGATTTGCATACACTGAACCAGCCTTGCATCCCTGGGATAAAGATGACTTGATCATGGTGGATAAGTTTTTTGATGTGCTGCTGGATTTGGTTTGCCAGTATTTTGTTGAGGATTTTTGCATTGATGTTCATCATGGATATTGGCCTGAACTTTTCTCTCTCTTTTTTTTTTTGTTGTGGCTCTGCCAGGTTTTGGTATCAGGATGATGCTGGCCTCCTAAAATGTGTTAGGAAGGAGTCTCTCCTTTTTAATTGTTTGGAATAGTTTAAGAAGGAATGGTACTAGCTCCTCTTTGTATCTCTGGTGGAATTTGACTGTGAATCTGTCTGGTCCTGGCCTTTTTTTTTTGGTTGGTAGGGTATTCATTACTGCCTCAATTTTAGAACTTGTTATTGGTCTATTTAGGGATTTGACTTCTTCCTGGTTTCATCTTGGGAGGGTGTTTAAGTGTCCAGGAATTTATCCATTTCTTCTAGATTTTCTAGTTCATTTGCATAGGGGTGTTTATAGTATTCTCTGATGGTAGTTTGTATTTATGTGGGGTCAGTGGTGATATCCCCCTTTTTTTGTGTGTGTGTGTCTATTAAATGGCATTTAAGTTACATTTTTAATTATTTTTTGGTAGTTGATAGACATTTGAAATTTCAATACAAAATAATAAAATAAATGGATAAATGAATGTTTTCCATCATTTCACATTCATTTACATGATCTTTTGATTTGTCTGTGTAAAGGATTACATTATTTGGAAATAATGACTGGTTAATCTCCTCTTTCCTAATACTTTTCACCTAATTATTAATAATAATATTACTAAAATCAATTAATATATTGATTAATTATTTTGCTATTGAGAAAAATCTATGCCAAGCAGAAGTAAGAATAATGGGAAGACTGATAATTTTCCCTCATTTGGCAAGACAAAAATATGTGACAAAAAAATCAGGTACCTATAACAACATTATTATAGGTACCTTTTATCAGATTTTTTAAATGTCCTTCTACTCCTAGTTTACTAAAGTTTATAATCATGAAAGTATGTTGTATTTTAGGGTTTCCTCAATCTATTGAGATGGTTGTATGATTTTTAATCTATTAATATGGTGAAATATGTGCTTTACACACAAGTGGTGTAAAGCCAGATTTATCTCATTTCATTGTCTTTTTATAAGGTGTGATTCAATTAGTGAATATTTTATTTAATGTTCCTGAATCTGTATTAATGAGCAAGCAGTATGATAACTTTCCTCACTTTCTTCTTTCCAACTCCCAGTGATTGGATTTGGTATCAAGGTCATGTTAGTCTTAAAAAGTGAGCTGAGAAGGACTCACCCCATCTGTTGCATCACTGATAAAAGATTGAGATGATTTGTACCTGAAAAGCTTGGCAGAACTTACAGCCAAAATTATTTCACTCTATTTTTTTTCTTCAGATTTATGACTTGCTTCAATTTTGTTATGCTTTATTTCTTCTAGTTTCAGTTTTAATGTTATATTTTTATGTTTTTTTCTGATTTTTGAAATGTTTTTAAAATTATTGATATCTGCTTGTTGATAGCTTTGCCCTATTATCTATTCAATTCAGATTATTTATGTTCTTTTTATATTTAAAATATTAGTTGTTTTAGTTTTCTTTTTTTTCTTAATAAATCTTGTTATTAAATGAAACGTAAATCAGGCTCTGTGGCTCATGCCTGTGATACCAAAACTTTGGGATTCAGTTGAATTATTATGTTCAGCAAATGTGAAGTCTGAAATGCACGTGCTGTGGATTTTACTGCTGTTTGCTTTATAAGACAGTGCCTGATCAAATTTCTAATATTCCTTGTGTACTTGCAAATAATGTACATTCTCTAAATACTGAATATAAGCTCAATTGAGTTGTTTTATTTTCAATATTTTTTACTTATTTTTGTCTGCTTTACATATTCAAATTAAGAGAAGCATTTTGAAGTTAATAATATACTGATGATTTTTCAAATCTCAAGCAAGTCCTCAGGGATTACTTGAGGCTATGAATTTGAGAACAGCCTGGGCAACATAATGAGACCCCTAGGTCTACAAAAACTGAAAAAAAAATTATCTGGGCATGATAGTGTGGGTCTGTTATCCTAGCTACTTGGGAAGCTGAGGTGGGAGGATCCCTTGTATCCAAGAGTTCAAGATTGCAGTAAACTATGATCATGCCACTGCACTCCAGCCTGGGCGACATCATGAGACCCTGTCTCAAAAAAAATAAAAATAAAAAAAATTTTTTCATCGTTTGTTATTTAATGGTCTGGCACATCTCTGAATGTTGATGTGTAGTGTACATATTATATAATTCTAGGAATTTTGTTTCTATTATAGTTTATTATTTAAGCCATAAGTTGTTAGTTTTTTTAAATTTCAAAATATGCAGGGTTTCTAAGTTTAAATATTTTATTTTAGCTTCAATTTAATTATTATGTTCAACAAACATGAAGTCTGAAATGCACATGCTGTGGATTTTATTGCTGTTTGCTTTATAAGACAGTGCCTGATCAAATTTCTAAGAATCCTTGTGTGCTTGCAAATAATGCATATTCTCTAAATATTGAATGTAAGCTCAATTGAGTTGTTTTATTTTCAATACTCTTGCTTATTTTTTGTCTGCTTTACATATTCATAATTAAGTGAAGCATTTTGAAGTTAATAATATACTGATGATTTTTCAAATCTCCCTGGAATTCTATCGGTATTTGCCTTCCACGTTTTGAGACCATTACATTAGGTGTACACATATTTAAAATTCTTATATCATCTTGATATGAACATCTTATCACTGTGTAGTGACTCTCTTGATGCCTAATAATTTTTGTTAAGTCCATTTTTCTCCATGAATTTTCTTTTGGCTAGAATTTTCCTGAAATATATTTTTACATTCTTTGTGTAGAAAACCTCTAATCGAGAAAGTCAAATCTTTCTTAGGCACTTCTGAGGATGGAATTTCAATAAAGAGAACTGGCTACAAATATGGTAGAAGGCATAGAGTAGCAAAAGGAGAAAAGTACGTTAATCCTGATGTTAAAACTGCATGAGATTATTTCAATCATGAAGCTGGAGAGAAAATGCACATGGAGTTTTCCAGAGCCCACAGTGGCTGTGCACTGGCACCACTGCTGTGGGAACCCAGTGAGCAGGAACCAGGTGCCTGCACTCTCTGGCTCCCCCTCCACTGCTGAGGGCCATTGCTTGTGTGATTTCCTTTTTGTATAGTTTTATTGCATGTCTATGAGTTCCATGAAGTTATACTTTGTATTTACACTTTTACACTTTACAAAAGTGGTATGATGCTATATATAATCTTCTGGGCTTATTTTTACATTTAACTGGATATAGCTAAGCTTTATTTTTATGGGATATAGTATGCCTCTCTGGTTTGTTTATATTTTTTTATGTAAACATACCAGAGTTGATTCCTGTACTCTCCTGTTGATAAGCATTTTGATTGGTTTTATAATTTCTGTAAATAGTACTGCTATGAAACTTCTTGTGTGAAAGTTTTGCTTAAAGATACACAAAGAGTGAAATTGTGTATAAGAAGGTATATGAATATTTAACTCTATAAGTTAATGAGGGACTGTTTTTCAAAACAGGTTCATGCACCCACATGGCCATCAATGCAGAAGAGATTCTGGGGAACCACACCCTGTCTAGACTTCCTAATAATTTAGCTTGGAATAAGGTTAAAATAATACTTCATTGCATGTATGATTTTTTTTTGTCTTGATCATTAATAATGTTGAACATATACTGGTATATAGTGAACATACAGAAAATTTGAAAAACACAGATAACTAATTGACCTGAAAGATGTATTATGCCCCCAAGTTAGAGAATTTATATTCATTTCAAGAATATAAGAATAATTTAAAAAATTGATAATGTGCCAGACCATTAAATAGATTCTTGGCCAGGCATGGTGGTTTGTGTCGGTAATCTTAGCACTTTGGGAGGTCAAGGAAGGAGGATCACATGAAGCCGGGAGTACTCAAGAGGCTGAGATGGGAGGATCACTTGAGCCCAGGGGTTCAAGTCTGCAGTGAGCTATAATCATGCTACAGCACCACTTCAGGATGAATGACAGAGTGAGACTCTGTATCTAAAATAAAATTTAAAAACAAAAAAGAAATTCTCAATGCATTTTTAAAGAATCGTTATCACTTAAGAGTACATGTTCTAATTCAATAAAATGAGGTTAGATGTCAGTTACTGAAAGATAACCAAAAACTTCATGTATTTGTGAAACTTAAGTATAGCTTTTTAAATGGGAGTAAAAAAAGAAATCATATAGGATATCAGAAAATATTAGTGCACAGAAAGTACAATAGAGAGGAAATTTTTATCTTTAAATATTATATTAGGAAAAAGCCTGAAAAATAAGCCTGAGCAAAGAATTGAGTACAAAAAAAGATACAAAAGAGGGGAATAACATTTCCAGTGAGAGCCAGAGAGCTCAAGGATGAACTACATTGAGGCTAATTTAAAAAGATAAACACATTTAAAGCATGTACTTGCAATAATCATTAAGATGATCAAATCTTTACTTAGCTGCCCAAAGAAGCAAAAGCAATCCTCTCTAGATGATGGTAGTAATCTCTAGAGCTTTGAATTGTCTCTAGAATATTCAAAGACAAATATGAAGTCTAAAATGCTGAAGCTTACAGACAGACAAGGGCAGATAAAAAAGAAAATAAATTAGAAAATAGAAAGATAAGATAACCAAAGGAGATGCAAATTTCAGGGTTATTATACATCTAACTTAAAACAAATGTGACTTCTATGATCAAGGAATTAAGTAACAACCTGGAGAATTGAAAACTACAAATAATTGCTTTGGCTATTCTAGAAATGAAAAATAAAATATCAAAAATTAAAGGCTCAAGGAATGGATTTAGCAGCATTTTAGAAATAGCTAAGCAGATAGTTAAATGGAAGATAAGTCAGAAGGAAAGATACACATTAAAGCATGGTAGATCCCAAAAGGTATAATCCAAAGAAAAACACAACTGAAATATAGGATTAAGGTATGAATTACCACACAGCAACTGAGGACCGGAAAGAAGAAAGAACATGGTGTAAAAACCCTATTTGAAAAATGCTGACCAAGAATATCCTAAGACAATTAAAGGCATTAAGAATAGATTTGAGAATTACAAAGGACACAAATAAGGATTAAACATAAACAGAACCACCACGAGGCACATCATAGTAACACTACTGAAGCATTATAAATAACGGAAAATGTTAAAATAAGACTGAAGCGGGAAAACATGTTACCTACCGAGGAGCAACAGTAAGACTGACAAAGGGTTTCTCAACAAAGACTAAAGAAGCCAGAAGACAATGAAATGATATTTTTGAGGATAAAGAAAATAACTGTCTGCCTAGAATTTTAAAATAATCATTCATAACCTTTAAAAATGAAGATAAAATAAAGACTTTTTCAGAAAATGAAACTAAAGAGAAGTAGTTACCAGCAGACTTGTACTTAAAAATATATGCTAAAGAGAGTTATTCAGAAATAAGTGAAATGATTCTAGATAAAGATATAGAAATGCAGGAGAAAAAGAAGAATAAAGGAATGGTAATATTTATAAATTAATGTTGAATATATAAATTAATGTCATATAGAAATTAAACTATATTTTAACAATACAATAAGCAACAGTAATACTAGAGACCAGGAAGGTAAATGCAGTTAAAGGGCTTTAAGATTCTTGCTCTACAATTTTCTGGTAAATGGTATAAAAGTACTATTTTAGACTCTCATGATTTATGTTTAATCTCTAGAAAAAAGTACATTAAAGCCATTTTAAAAATACAGAACCAACAAGCTGATGAAGAGGGAGAATGAAATAATAAAATGATGCTTGCTTAATGTGTAAGAAGAAAGAAAGAGGTCTAGAGAGAAACAGAATAGAGGGAGTAGAAAACAAGTATTAAAACAACAGGCTTTACTATACACAGTTCAGGAATTAAGAATAAATTGACTAAAAACTACAATTTAAGGCCAAAATTGTCAGACTAGGATAACATAATATCCAATGGCAGACTGCTCAAAAACATTTAAAATATAATGAAACAAAATATTGGAAAAGAAATAATAAACATATAAAAACACTAATCAAAAGAGAGCTGGTGTATCAGATAATGTAGACTTTAAGGCAAGAAGCACTACTGCAGATAATATACTTAAAGATGATTTTAAAACATTTAAACAAATAGAAATACATAAAAATTTGAGACATTTATGCATCTAGTAGCATAGCCTCAAAATACATAAAACAAAAGTTAACTGAGCTAAAATAAGCAATAGACCAAGCAAGCAATATAGTAGGAGATTTTAACATACACTTGACTTGAACATGGGTTTGAACTGCACAGATTTACTTACATGCAATTTTTATTTCAGTCAATATGTTGGAACATTCTTTGGAGATCTGTGAAAACTTGAAAAAATTCACAGATGAACTATATAGCCTAAAACTATAAAAAATTAAGAAAAATGTACGTCATATTAAAATATATGTAGATATTAGTCTATTTTACCATTTATTATTATGAAATATATACAAATCTAATATAAAGTTTAAAAAGTATCGAAATCTGGCTGAGCGCGGTATCTCACGCCTGTAATCCCAGCACTTTGGGAGGCCGGGGCGGGCCAATCATGAGGTCAAGAGTTCAGACCATCCTGGCCAATGTGGCGAAACCCTGTCTCTACTAAAAATATGAAAATTAGCAGGGCGTGGTGGTGCACGCCTGTAGTCCCAGCTGAAATCCACACACATACAAACACAGACTGTACATAGTACCATTTGCAGTCAAGGAAATGTAAATAAATGTAAAGATGCAGTCAGTATTAAATCTAACTGCAGAAACTAACTGTAGGACATACTGCACAATTGTAAAAATTTTGTAGACACCTTCTGTTGCTATTGCACTGGGCAGTGTTGCAAGTACCTGCTCAAGTGCGCTGTGACACTAAATCACTTCCACATGAGCAATTTGTCTTTACAGAAAATCAGGTATCACAGCAAAAAAATGATTTCTTGCAGTTCTTGTGGACTTTTCATTGTGTTTAGTGCAATGTCATAAACTTTGAATAACTCCACGAAACCTATGCAAAGTGCCACTGGTGATAGTGGAAGTGCTCCCAGAAAGCAGGGAAAAGTCATGACATCACAAGAAAAAGTTGAATTGCTTGCTGTGCACCATAGGCTGATGTCTGCAGGTGCGATTACCCACCATTTCAAGATAAATGAATAGATCATAAGGATCACTGTAAAAAACAAAAAAAGGAAGTTTATGAAGCCATCACTACAGCTATACAAGCAAATGCACAAACATTGCACTTCTTTCGTGAAATATCTTTTCATCCTATATTGAAAATGCAACTTTATTTTTTTATTTTTTTTAGACAGGGTCTCACTATGTCACCCCGGGCTGGAGTGCAGTGGTATGATCTCGGCTCACTGAAATCTCTGCTACCCAGATTCAAGTGATTCTCCTGCCTCAGCCTCCTGAGTAGTTAAGATTACAGGTGCCTGCCACCACACCTGGCTAATTTTTGTATTTTTAGTAGAGGTGGTGTTTCACCATCTTGGCCAGGCTGGTCTTGAACTTCTGACCTTGTGATCCACCCGCCTCAGACTCCCAAAGTGCTGGGATTACAGGCATGAACCACTGTGCCCAGCATAATGCAACTTTAATGTGAGTGCAGGATTGCTATAAGAAAGCCATACCTGTAGACCCTCATGTGATTTAAGAAAAAGTGAAGACATTATATACCAAAGCAAAAGGCAGGTGAACAATCTGATTCTAGAGAATTTAATGCCAGTAAAAGGAAGGTTTAATAATTATAGGAAAAAAAAGTTTGGCTTAAAAACTGTCAAGATAGCAAAAGAAGCAGCTTTTTCTGACCAAGAGGAAACAGACAGGTTCCTACACATCATTAAGAAAATCACCGAGGAGAAAGAATATCTGCCTGAACAGAATTTTCATGCAGATGAAAGTGCTCTATTCTTAGAAAAATGCCACCAAAACAAACAAAAAAACAAAAAACATTTATGAGTGAGGAAGAGAAGCAAGCACCAGGATTTGAGGCAGGAAGGGATGGGCTAACTCTACTGTTTTATTCAAATGCAGTCAGGGCTATGGTCAGGCCTTCCCTTATATTTAATATTGATAATCCTTGATCCTTGAATGGAAAGGAAACACCAGCTGCCAGTCTTTCGACTGGATAACAAGAAAGCCTGGGCAATGAGAACTCTTTTTCTGGATTGATTACATTGATGCTTTGTCCCTGAAGTCAGGAAGTACCTGGCCAGTAAGGGACTCCTCTTAAAGTTCTTTTGATGTTGAACAATGCCCTGAACATCTAGAACCCCATGAGTCTGACTCTGAAGGCATCAAAGTGGACTACTTGTCCCGAAACCTAATGTCTTTAATTCAGCCTTTAGATCAGGGAGTCAAAAGGATCTCTAAGTCTCATTACACATAGTTCTCTATGGAAAGGATGGTCAAAGCTATGGAAGAGAACCTAGAGAGAGAGAACGTCAAGAAAGCGTGGAAAGATGACACCATTGAAGATGTCATTACTGTTATAGAAAAAGCTGTGAAAGCCATCAAGCCTGAAAGAATAAATTCCTGTGGAGAAAACTGTGTCCAGATGTTGCACATGACTTCACAGGATTTACGGCAGAGCCAATCAAGGAAATCATGAAAGAGATTGTGGGTATGGCAAAACGGGTGGGGGGAGGCAAAAGATTTCAAGATTTCTTGGAGAAAGTCAAGAGCTAATAGACACTGCCCCAGAAGAATTAACAGAAGATGACTTGATGCCAGATGATGAAGAAGATGGCAAAAAAGGAATGCTAGGAAACAAACTGATCTTAGGCGATCTGGCAGGAGTATTCCAATGAATCAAGACTGCGTTTGACTTCTTTTATGACACGGACCTTTCTGTGATGCAGGCAGTGAAACTAAAGCAAACCGCGGAAGAAGGATTGGTGCTGTAAAAAAACATTGTTTAAAAATGAAAAAGCAAAAAAGACAGAAATTATGATGTATTTCCATGAAGTGACATGGAATTTCCCTGCCTCTCCGGTCTCATCTCCTCGCCTTTTTCCCTCCCAGCCCGGAGACACCAAGACGAAGCCTTTCTGTCCTCCTCTTCAGCCTACTCAACTGTAAAGATGAGAAGAACGAAGACCTTTATGAGGATCCACTTTCACTTTACGAACTGTGAATATATTTTCACTTCCTATGATTTTCTTAATAACATTGTTTTCCTCTAGCTTGCTATCTTGTAAGACTACAATATGTAATACAAATAACATAAAAATATGTGTTAATCAACTGTTTATACTATCAGTAAGACTTCTAGCCATCAGTAGGTTAATAGTAGCTAAACTTTGGAAAGAGTTATAGGTGGATTTTTGACTATGTGGGAGTTGGCTATAGGTCTTTGAGAAACTTGCAGAAAAAAATAACTCAGTTAAAAATAAATAATGCATAAACAAATAAGGTATGCAGAACACTACACCCAGCACATACAGAATGCAAATTATTTTCAAGGGTATGTGGTACTTTCTAAAACACTGATTACATGCTGAGTTATAAGGCAAGATTTTACAAATTTCAATGTTGAAATTATATAGAACAGAGTGGGATCAAGTGACATAACAACAAAAAGAAAATCCTTAAATGTTTGAGATTTAAGCAGTACATTTTTAGGTAATTCACATGTCAAGAAAGAATAATGAGAGAAATTAGAAAATGTTAAATTTAATAAATGAACACTATTATAAAACATTGTATCAAATTAAAGCAATATAAAAGCATTTATTGAAAAGGTAGTGTTAAAAGCCAAACATTAACAATCTAAGAAAAAATATTATGAATTTAGAAAAACACTCCAAAATAAACCTAAAGTAAAAGAAAATAAAAAAAAATAATAGCAGAAATACACTAATTAGAAAAAAAATAGAATTAACCAAGCCAAAATTTGGTATTAGAAAAATAAAACTGATAACCACCTGAAAATTATAAATAAGAAAAAGAGATAAGGCACAAATTTCTAATATCAAGAGTGAAAAGTTGGATATCATTAGTTCATAAGACATTAAAAATAAGAGACTATTGTAAAAATGTTTTTCCAATAAATTTGAAAATTTAGATAAAATAAGTTACTAAAGAAACACAAAACAGGTCAACAAATTAGCAAGAAAAAATAGGAAATATGAATGATCGAATGTTTGTAAAGACCTTGAACCTACAGGAAAACTCTAGACTCGAATGGCTTCAAAACAGAATTTCTCCAAGCATTAAAAGAGAGAAAAACATATGTCTTATATAAGTACATTCCCGCCTGCAATACATAAACATTGCAGCAGTTGCTCTGTCTTTCATGGCACTTGGTATTGCCAGTCTTTTAAAATTTTAGGTATTCATGTATGTAGAGGTATCTCATTTTATAATTTTTTTTTGCATTTCTCCAATGTTGAATGATATTGAGCATCGCATATGTTTATTTGTCATCTGTATCTCTTCTATACAAATATTTTCCTCATTTTTAATTGGGTTGTTTGTCTTACTGAGTTCTGAGTTGTTTGTATAATCTGGTTACAAGCCCTTTATTTTATGTGTGCTTTGAAAAAAATTTCACTTTGTGGCATATCTTTTCTGTTCTTGTCTTTCTTTTTTTGAAATGGGGTCTCACTCAGTCACCCAGGCTGGAGTGCGGTGGTGTGATCTCGGGTCACTGGAGCCTCCACCTCCCAGGCTCAAGTGATTCTCCAGCATCAGCTTCTCAAGTAGCTGGGACTACAAATACGCACCACCAAGGTCTGGCTAATTTTTGTGTTTTTTGGTAAAGATGGTGTTTTGCCATGTTGGCCAGGCTGGTCTTAAACTCCTGAGCTCAAAGTGATCTGCCCACCTTGGCCTCCCAAAGTTCTGGGATATCAAGTATGACCCACCTCCCCACCCTTTTCATTTTCTTAATACTATTTTGTTTGTTTGTTTTTGTTTTCGTTTCTGAGACAGAGTTTTGCTCTTATTGCCCAGGCTGGAGTGCAATGGCGTGATCTTGGCTCACTGCAACCTCTGCCTCCCAGGTTCAACTGATTCTTCTGCCTCAGCCTCCCTAGTGGCTGGGATTACAGGTATGCACCGCCACACCTGGCTAATTTTGTATTTTTAGTAGAAATGGGGTTTCACCATGTTGGTCAGACTGGTCTTGGACTCCTGACCTCAGGTGATCTGCCTGCCTCAGCCTCCCAAAGTGTTGGGATTACAGGCGTGAGCCACTGCGCCCAGCCAGTACTATTTTTTAAAGAGCCAAGTTGTCTCAATCTACCCAATTTTAAGTCTTACTCTAAGATACAGTAATCTAGACAAGGTGAAATTAGATGAATGAATAGATCAATGTAATAGAATAGTCAATTGATTTCCTACAAAAAATTTAAGGTAATTAATTGAGACATGATAATATTTTCAATAAATGGTGCCAGAACAGATGATCAACTTCATGAAACAAAACAAAGCAAAACATAAACCTTAATTCCTGCCTTGCGCCACCCTACAGAAATAAACTTTAAATGATTTATAGACCCAAAATCTAAAACTGTAAAATTCTAGAATAAAATTTAGGAGAAAAATCTTTGTGATCTTGGGTTAGGCAAAAATTTCTTAGAACACAAAAGTATAACATGAGAAAAATCTAATGAATTAGGCTTCATTAAAATGAAAAATTTCCCAATGACTTTTAACCTTTGAAACATCATATTTCACAGATGAAATTCTAACATGAAGACATTTAGGTCACAAAGCTGGGAAATAGTAAAGCAAGTCGTCCAATCTAGGTATTGGCATTCAAATGCAGGTTTTTTCCTCTCCATAAATGCAGAAGTGTATCTAATATGATCTAAGTGGCAACATAAATAACTTGTATTAGTTGTATGCCACAACTCTGTCCAAGATAATTGAAAACTGGATTTGTGTTTATACATATAGGATCCTTATCTCTTGTTTATACATACAGGGTCCATATATCTATATAGCCAGATATATGTGCAACTGTTTAATCGTATGGGCATTTGGCTTGACCAGTACAAAAGCACTTTGTAAAGGACTTTTCCCAACTAATCTCAAAATTAATTTGATAAGAAACAGCAATTACCAACTAATCTGCGACTTCCAAAGAGTATAAAACCTGACATTAGTACGACCCTGATATTGCAGACTTTGGCAGGGGGTTTGGTGATCACACTGAAAAGAACTCAGCACCCATAATTCACCCACAACTCCCTTATTATCTGCTCTGAGATCATGATATGCAGGGTCACCTATGTTACAGGTACCTAATTCCCTATAAGTTCTCAGCCCTGCTGCATGATGTTTCGCATAATTCTGAGAGCAATATTTGATGAAATTCTTCCAAAAGAAATCACCATGATGTGAACTGGAAACCATTCCAAAGCTGAAAAGGCAGCTTTATATTGAATTGTCCACTAAAACTGAACTGATGGGGCCTAAAGCCAGCATGGAAGCTCTCAGGGAGTTGAGAGCAAGGGTAGGAATCCATAGTAGAAATCATCTGTCTTTGGCAAGAAGATTGGATTTCTTCTATTCATTCTTTTCTTTTTTTTTTTTAAATTCATTTTTTGAAGCAGAACACTCAAGGTACCCTTAGAGTCAAATAGTTGATATTTGATGAAAATAAAAAACCCAACTTACCTGCTTCCAGTGCAAATATACATCACACAATATCCCTTCCTACTATTCCAGGCCAAAATTCCTGTTCAAGTTCTACGATTAAAAACATAACAGGTACAGTCTACCAAAAATGATTTTCTTAATTTGTTTTCAAACTATAACATCAATTAAAACAGTTATATTAATTTATAATTTTATTTGGTGTCTCCTCTATTGCAAAAACTTAGCCACATCCACAAAACAAGAGCATTTGTTTAGAGGAGGGGAGTAAGGTTACCTGCAGTGGACAGGGTCCCAGAGTCTCATAACACTGTTAGACAAGGAGAGCTCATTTCCTTCTAAGCAATCACATTGCTGTATCCCACCGCCAATCCTGCACCTCCTTCCTTCTTGCTCCAAGACTTTCAGTCTCCACATGGTGCATGGGATGACAAACAGATGCCTGAGTGTGGAGTGTGAAGCTATTTCTGAGGTCTGGAAACCACTTAGCTGATAACTTTTTGTCTCACATTTTTGCTGCTGTTCTACCTGTAGCTTAAACTTCCACTACACTAAACTTTCAGAGAATCCTGGTCACGCTTTATTCTTTTGCATCATCAGCCTTTTGAATATACTTTTATCCTGAAGGAATCTGCCTTAGGAAATGCCTGTTCATCTTTCTAGATATGAAGATCACTTTCTCTAAAACGATTTCCCAAATTCTCTTGACCATACGCTGATCCAGGACCTAATCAAGTTTCCTTCCTTTGGGCAACCCAAACTGTATTTTCTTACTTTTCTGTGGTACTGCATGATCCTATAATATGAGTTAAGACTATAATCTGTTAATCTGTGCCTTTCCAACTCTTTGGAAATTAGTAAGCAAAGGTGAAGCCTTTTTGAAAGAATAGTCAAATCAATCAATCAATCGATTAAATTTGGCACCAAGGTTTACATGCTTCTTTTGGTTTATGCCCCAATCCTAGTACCCTAAGTAGATTTGTGTTTCTTGCAATTTGCATGTTTTTTTCTAATTCATACTTTCATGCCTTATAATAAAATGTAGCTACATGTTGAAATAATTTAACTGAGAATAAAAACAGAAATCAGAAACCTTTGTGAAGAAAGAGATAATTTTAATAGCCCAAACTGTTATAGAGCATTCTCTGTCCAGTCACTGTCCTAAGCATTTTGCCTGTATTCTTTCATTAAATTCATATAAGAACCTATGGTATGGTATGGTGTGGGTACTATTATTACTATTTCAACTTTACAGATGAGGAAACTGAGTCACAGATAAATTAAGTAACCTTCTGGGAAGTGGTGAATCAAAATTATATGCACATAATCTTATTCTCAGGTTGTTCCCTTCACCAAGGTTGTCTGCTACTGTCAGAGATATCAGAACTTAGGTAATACAGTTCATATGTTTCAGAATTGCATTCAGCTCATTTTTTCTTATTCTCCAAGTAATAAACTCTAAGCATAACCGAGGGATCAGGGCTGGCTTCATGGGCATACAATGTGGGCAGCTGCCTAGTGCACCAAACTCAGAAATCCTGATGCTCTGTTGTTGCCAGCTTGAAATTCTTAATAATTTTTACATTTCTATTTTACACTGGACCATGAAAATTAGGCAAGTGTTCTTGAAAAAGATAAAATATCCAAGGAAGTATTTCTCAAATGTATGGGTATTTATTTTCATAATTGTGAGTAATAATGACTATGCAATTTTTCCCAGAGAATGAAAAAGCAAGGTCTTTCATGTATACATCTTTCTAGAAGTCAAAAATCATAACATTAGATGAGATAGTCAGGATAAGTCCTTAGTGAATGCAAACATCCCAAGGGGCTACTTTCCTAAAAAAAATGCTTTTCCCAAAAGATGTCTAAATTAATAATCAGCATTTTTTTTCTTCTCTGACTATGTTGGTGGGAGGGAAGACAAGGGGTCAGATACTCAAGTCAAGGGAAAGTCCCTGAGGCTTGCTGTTGCAAGAAGGAACACTATGAAAGTGCTGGATCTTGCAGATTAATCAGGAAGTCGTGTGAGGGGGACTGCTGAGGAGTAGGGATCTGGAAAGTAAAGAGAGAACTAGGTTTGGGTGGATGAGGCTCTCTAAAGGGGTGGTTAGCAATAAAATAGCTGGGGCTTCCTGAAGGTGCTGTAGTGAAAATAAGCTACATCTGGTGACTAGCTGAGTATAGAGACAGAAGGAGAGCTGGGTAACTCGGAGATCTTTGGCCAAACCAACATGGAATTATGATGGTACCTTGGAAAGTAATGGAAGTTATTCTGTTGTAGTCGACGCTGAGCGTGTCTTGCCTCATTTGTTTGAGTGTAGGTCCCCTAAAGGTAGGTTCTGTTTTGTCTCTGCCGCTCCTCATGCCTGGCACAGTGCACCTAACAGAGTATAACAGAAACATCCATCATTGTAGTTCACTAAGTGTGGCAATGGCTCTTTTCATCAGCCATGAGTGCCTGAGATCAGTGACATCCATCAATGAGATTCAAGAAACACCATGTGGACAGGATGGTGCAGACCCCACAGACAAATCCAAACCCACTGTGTTGGTGACTCCTCCCTCTTGTGGAACTCCTATATACTTTGTGGAACAAGCGTCATTTATTACTGACTGTGAAATACAATCATGCAACTCATAATGACGTATAGCTCAATGATTGACTGCGTATAGGACGGTAGTCCTATAAAATTATAATGAACCGAAAAATTCCTGTTTTATCTATTCCTGTACCTCTCCTCTGTTTGGGTATGATATACAAATACCATGTGTTACAGTTGCCTGCAATATTCAGTATGGTCACACGTTGTGTAAGTTGTAGTCTAGGAGCAATAAGCTATGCTGTATAGCTGACGTGTAGTAAGCTCTATCCTCGAGGATTGTGTAAGTGCACTCTGTGATGTGCACACAACAATGAAATCATCTAAGGACACGTTTCTCAGGATGGATTCCTGTTGTTGAGTAGCACATGAGTTGTTGGCTAACAGAGATACTTGAGAAGATAAAATATGAGAAAAAACAAATATTTTCAAAAAAACTATTGAGTCACCATGCCATCATTTCCTTCAGGCACTGTTTTAACAAATCCGGATTAGATATTTGGCCCTACAACTATGGATTTATCATGGATTGATGCTATCTGTAGCAGTATTTTGGAACTTCAGATGCACATAAATAAGCTAATTACAATTTTTATTTCTTGGCAAGTATGACAGTTATTGAGACATTGTCTCTTGGCTCTGAACCCACCCTTCCTTTTTGCTGTTGTTTTTTTTCTCACCCCATCTTATGGTGCTGATAAACCCACCCTTCTATCTGTACGAGGCTGGGGCAAGGACTCAGAAACTACATTGTTTCTTGGCCTACGGCTTCCTGTTGGGCTCTTCTGATAGGTGGAGCTTCAGGAAGACTGTAGAGCTGGAAAAGACGTGCTTCCTCCTGCCTGCTGCTTCCTTTCCTGCCTGGGTCATCCCAGTCTCATTTCTAGGCGAGCAGTGTTAATAAATTCCCAATGAAATGCTTAATGGACATATGGAACACTCTACCCAATGATTATGAAATCGACATTTTTTCTCAAGCATGTATATATGTGTGTGTGTGTGTGTATTTAAGTTGCCCAAGTATCATGTTTTAAAGCAAGTCCCAACAAATTCTAGAGTTTGTAACTTTCAGAAAAAATTATCTGATGTAGGACAATTAAAAGCAACTTCATACATTTTGTAATAATACTAATATCCCCACCCTAAACAAACTTCTAACTACTTCACAGATCAAAGAAGACACGGAAGTATTTCAAAGACTGAAAATTAGTAAAAATATTTAAACTTATAAATTAGTAAAAATATCTAAATGTATACAACATATCTAAACTTACACTACTCAGTGAAGCATTAACTCAAAAGAGATAAACATGTTATTGTTTCTATTAAAGTTAAAAAGCTTTACATTATTGAGTGAAGTTTTTAAAAAATTAGTGTCAGATCAATGGAATAAAGCCAAAGGTAGCAGAAGAAAATAAATAATAAAAAAGCAAACAGTAATGACAGGAAAAGCAAATATACAATAGATCTCATTAATTAAATCAAAATTGCATGTTTTTTTTAACAAACTAATGAAATAAGCAAACCTTTGATGAAACTGATTAATAAGACAAAAATAAGCAAGAAAACACAAATGAAAAATAAAATGAAGAGACATGTAAGAGATTGAAAATATATAATATTATGTACAATTTTATTACTTTTTAAAGCTCAGATTGTCATTGATGAAGTTTCCTAATTACTCAATCTACTTTATTTGAGGAATTTGAGAGGTATTTCTTCTTTATGTACTCTTTTTAAACATTTTGTATAAGACTGGAATTGAAAGTAAAACATGGATGTAGTGTTGTTTCTGTAGGAATATTTCCCAATTACTCTACTTTATTCATTTAATATATAGTTTTTGAACACCTCAAGGCACTGTTCTATACTTTAGGGATTCCATGGTGAGCAAGTCAGAAAGGTCCCTGTTCTTATGGTCTGTACATATCAATAAAGGGGAGACAGAGAAGTAAGATCCTTTTGGAAGGTGGGAGGCCATGAAGAAAATAGAAAAGAGTGATGACATTGTGGATGATGGGGCTACTTCAAACTGAATAGTCAGAAAACTCTCTCTCAAGTGGAGATGTCTGTGCTGGGATATGATGGGTAAAAATGATTCATCTAGGAAAATATCTAGGGAGAACATTATAAGCCAGTGCTGGCCAGTAGAAGTTCTGTGATGAAAGAAACTTCGATGTCTGTGCTGTCTGACATGGTCACTACTAACCACATGTGGCTGTCAAACACTTGAATTGTGGCTGGTGTGACTGAGGAACTGAGTTGTTAACTTTTATTTAATTTTAATTAATTTAAATTTAAATAGTTATATGAGTATGTCAATAAATATAAACAATTAATTAAAAACACATATGTAGAGAAACAGTATTTACTAAATGACTTATAAAAAAAGAAAAAGATTTAAAGTATATCTTTATTTGAAAATCTTCCTAGAGAAACAAGACCAGGCCCAAGTGTTTTACTTTCAATTCCAATATTGTACAAAATGTTCAAAAAGAGTAGATAAAGAGGAAATACTTCTCGAATTTCTTTGACAACAAAACAAGAACCACATAAGAAATTTTTTTTTTTTTTGAGACGAAATTGCACTCTGTGGCCAGGCTGTAGTATAGTAATGCAATCTCGACTCAATGTAACCACTGCCTCCTGGGTTCAAGAGATTCTCCTGCCTTGGCCTCCCAAGTAGCTGGGACTACAGGTGCGTGCCATTGCATCCAGATAATCATGTATTTTTAGTAGAGATGGGGTTTCACCATGTTGGCGGGGATGGTCTCCATCTCTTGACCTAGTGGTCTGCCCACCTTGGCATCTCAAAGTGCTGGGATTACAGGCGTGAGTCACCACCATGCCTGGCCCATAAGGAGAGATTTTATAGACTGATTCCACTCATGAACATAGAAACAAAATTCTTAAAGTATTAGCAAACTTCATAGAGCAATTATTATAAAGGAGATAATGACCAACATGGATTAATCCCTGGAAAGCAAGTTCAATAAATATTTACTGAATGCTGCTGTGAGCTAATATTGTCCTAGGTCCCAGGAAATGCTGCAGTGAACAAAATGAATACCCTTGCCTACATGGAGCTAAGGCAGACCATGAACCAATAAGCACAATCCATAATCCGGCACCACAGGGTAAATGCTCTGGAGAATAATGAAACAGGGGAGATGGGGAAAAATGGGACAGAGACAATCCTGTAAGGGAAGAATTGGCCCCAGATGACCCCACTGAGAGAGCAGCAACTGATCAAACATCTTAAGGGTGTGAGGAAGAAAGCTGTGTGGATAGAAGGAGGAAGAGCCTTCCGGGCAGAGGAGTTGGTGTGTTTGAGCAGTGGCAAGAAGGCAGTGCATTTGGAACTGATTAAGCAGACACGAGACATCCAGGAAAGGATCTGGAAATGATAAAGGACAGGTCACATAGGACCTTGCAGGCCAATGCAAAGAGTGAATGTATCAGTCGGGAAGCCACTGGAGAGTTGAAATTTTAAAAAGACATCATGCAGCTTGGTTTAAAAAGGATCACCCTGCTGCTGTATTGAGAATAGTCTGGATGGAAGCAGAGAGAAAATTAAGGAGGTGAGTACCATTATCCAAGGGGAAGGAGACAGTGGCTTGTGAGGAAGGATTCGATGGCACAAGAGCTGTGATGAGATCATCTTCCAGATACATTCAGATGCCATTGACAGGAGTTGCCAAGGGAACTGTCGTGGAATCAAGGAAAGGCCAGAGAGAGCTCCAAGGCTTATGGCCCTGGGCAACTGAAATGATAGAGTGGACATGTCTGGAGATGCTGGACCTGAGGAGGAACAAGTGTGGGGAGAAAATCAAGCTCAGTTTTGGACGTGCTGGGTTTGAAGTGCTTGTCAGACATCTGGAGAAGGATGTGAAGAAGACGGCTGGACAGAGCAGTCTGCAAGTGGGGGCAGAGGTCTGGTAAATGTTTGTGAGACTTCAGTGTATGGATGGCAACTAAAACTAGAGCATGGTTCTAACATTTATTCCCAAATCTGACCAAGGTTGAATCAAAATAGGAAACCACAAACCAGTCTCACTTAGGATGCAGATGCGAAAATCCCAAATAAAACAAAATCAAACAGAATCACATAGCATATTTAAAAAAATCACCACAGCAAACAATGATATAGTCTACATATATGATTGGTTCACTATCAGGAAAACATTTATATATCTCATCATACTATCAAAGCCAAGAAAAAAAAGTCAGTAAATATATTCAAGGTGCAGAAAGGCATTTGACAAAATTTGAAACTCATTTATTACAAAAATTAAATAAATCTTAAAATTCTAGTAAAAATTCTAAAAGATACATGTACAAAGGTCTTTATTGTAGCAATTTGTTTTTAAAAAGATGTAAATATCCATTAGCAGTTTGTTGATTGAATAAACTATATTTCTTTTTTTTAAATTATACTTTAAGTTCTGGGGTACATGTGCAGAATGTGTAGGTTAGGTATACACGTGCCATGGTGTGTAGGGTCCAGCCCTACAGGGTTCTGTGGGCCCCTCCCAGCTGGTGTGGAGAGAGAAATTGTAGAAATAAAAGACATAAGACACAAAGATCGAGAAAAGAGAGTTTGGGCCCAGGGGTCCACTGCTACCCAAATGGCGGAGACCAGCAGTGACCCCGAATGCCTGGACACTCTCACTTTTATTGAGTTGCAAATCTGGGGGCGGGGTAGATAGGGCGTGGTCTTGGTGTTCGGAGACTGGGGGTAGGGTAGATAGGGTGTGGCAGTAATAGGGTTAAGTACATCTAGTGTCATTCAGGTAGGGGCTCAGGAATTTCTGGGACCCAAATTAAGGTAAGGAGCATAATGCATCAGCACTTTTTCCATACTTATCAAGAAAGAACTAAAACATTAAGATTTATATTACTATTACTGATGATCTTTTCTAAGACAAAAGGAACCAGGTGCAGAAGCAGAACGTGAGAGTGGACATGGCACGTGACCACTGAAGCACAGAGTCACATAGAGACAGTTAAGCCCTGGGATGTCTGTGGGCCTCCCTGGCAGCTGTCAGTCCTTCCCACAAGAGCTTGGAGAGGCGGAGTTTTCTCCTAACTCCTCTGGGGAAGGAGACATCTCAGCTATTTTGGACGTGTCCTTCCCTAGCTGGCTAAACAGTAGGCGCTTTCCCAGCACTGGTGCTGCCGTACAGACAAGGTGCCCCCCAGCAGCCCTTATTCGGGCGTGACAGAGGGCTTAAAGCATCCTGCCTTAGTGTCATTTATTTCACAATGTCACCCCAGGTTAACACTTCTGACCTGAGAGGCATTAGTAAAAGAATTAAGATCACCTATGAATAACTAAGATTACCTATGAATAGCTAATAACGACTAAGGCTATATTTCTGGTTACGATCTTCCTCATTATTTATATGGAAATGGACTGAGGCTTTTGCATCACCCCATCATCTACATTAGATATTTCTCCTAATGCTATTCCTCCCCAATCTCCCCACCTCTTGCTATCTCTCCCCTAGCTCCCCACCCCACAACAGGCCCTGGTGTGTGATGTTCCCCTCCCTGTGTCCATGTGTTCTCATTGTTCGACACCCACTTATGAGTGAGAACATGCGGTGTTTGGTTTTCTGTTCTTATGACAGTTTGATGAGAATGGATATATTTCACACATATTCTGCATTCAGATGGCATTGACAGGAGTTGAAAAAATACGAGAATATCCCTATGTACTGCTACAGAGCAAATGTCAGGGCATATGTTGACAGAAAAAGAAAATGTAAAAAATTATGTATGTAGTATGCTACTATTTCTCAAAGAAATAGGAGTATATAAATATATGCATATATTTTCCCATATTAAAATTAGAAGAATTTTGTTTTGTTTTGTTTTGGGATGGACTCCTGCTCTGTTGCCGAGGCTGGAGTGCAGTGGTGCGATCTTGGCTCACTGCAACCTCCTCCTTCCAGGTTCAATCAATTCTCCTGCATCAGCCTTTTGAGTAGCTGGGACTATAGGCATGTGCCACCATGCTCCGGCTAATTTTTGTATTTTTAGTAGAAACAGGGTTTTACCATGTTGGCCAGGCTGGTCTCGAACTCCTAACCTCAAGTGATCCACCTGCCTCAACCTCCCAAAGTGCTGGGATTATAAGCGTGAGCCACTGTACCTGGCCAAGAATTTTTACAACTCAAAAAAAGCACAACTTACTGTGAGGGAGAGAGGAAGCAAGGTACAGGAGACAAAGTTAGAATATACCTGCCTGAAAGTCTGGTTTTCACCATGGCACATGTATACCTATGTAACAAACCTGCACGTTCTGCATATGTATCCCAGATCTTAAAGTAAAAGAAAAAAAGAGAGAAAATCTCTGGTTTTATAAATTTGCCTTTGACACCATGTAAACGTTTTGCATCATTACAAAACAGAATTATATGTGAAAAAAAACTCTGAAAAGTGAAAGCAAAATAAAACAACTGTACTTAACTATGCATTGCACTGGTGACCTAATTGTGCATGGATTAACTATTTCAAAAACTTTAAAACAGTAAGTTAACTTTACTGCAATAAACTCTGAGGACAAAAAGGTGCAAACAAAAATCTTAAACAGGTTTTAGGAAACATATTGTTTGTGGTAGTGTTGCCATTGCCTGAAGACTTGTGTTCACCATACATGGTGAGATGAAGCAAATGGATAATTATCTTAGTTCACTGGAATTCAGGATTTCTGTCTTGAATCCTAGAATATATTCATGTAGTATTGATGAATTTTAGTGGAAGTCTATAGCTCTCAATTTGAATTGGTAGAATCTACCAGTTAATCCATCCGGGACTGGTGCTGTCTGTTGTGGAATATTATTAATTATTGATTTTATTTCTTTAATAGATATAGGTCCATTGAGATTGTTATTCCTTCTTGTATGAATTTTGGCAGATTGTGTTTTTTGAGGAACTGGTCCAATTTATCTAGATTATCACATTTGTGGGCACGGATTTATTCATAGTATTTCTTGATTCTACTTTTAATGTCTGTGGGATCTGAGGTACTGCCCCTTGTTTTACTTCTGATATTAATAATTCGTGTTCTCTCTCTCTCTCTTTTTAGTTAACCTGACAAGGAGTTTATCAATTTTATTGATATTTTCAAATAACCAGCTTTTGATTTTGTTGATTTTCTCTATTGATTTCCTGTTTTCAAGTTAATGGATTTCTATTCTTATTTTTATAATTTATTTTCTTTTGCTTACTTTCAATTTGATTTGTTCTTGTTTTACTAGTTTCCCAAGGTGGAAGCTTTATTTTAGCTCTTTCTTCTTTTCTTTCTTTTTTTTTTCATTTATCTTTATTCCTTTATTTAATCCTCCCCATGTACTATATAAGCTTAGGTATGCAACTTCTATTACATAAAGAATTAGTAAAGGCACAATGTTTACTTACACAATTACATGTAGTTAATTAGCACTTTTGTAACTCAGAGACATGAATGTCAACAATTTTAGAGCAGAGCTCATTTGCATGTTCATAAGGTTTTCACTGCTGTGTGACTCTGCAGACAAGCATTTCGAAGGAGGCCTCCCAACCAGTGGCATCAGAACCAGTGGCATCAGGGGGAGTATAAACAAGGAAGATTACAGATTATTGTGCCCATGCCCCAGAAATTTTGCTTCAAGTTTGAGATGGGGCTTACAAATCTTTAGTTTTCCACAGCTCCCTGGGTGATCTATACGTACAACCAGGCTCTGAACCAGTAATGCAGAGCACCACCATTTCTTGGTTGGAATGGATGCCTGAGAATAGCAAAACAACGAAGTTAAAATATGCTGACTTTTTTTGGACCCTGAAATTACCGATTTGGTGATAGGTGTGAAAGTTGACAATAAAAACCATGTCTCCAGTGTGATCACGGCTTGAGAGAGCCATGCGCTTTCCCCAGGTCGTGGATGGGCTCGTTCTCCAGCAGGTTCATCATCTTGTGGCTTGTTCTCACTGCATTGTTCAGCTCTAACCACGGTCACCATAGGCACAGAATGCCCACTAGCCCAAGAATCTGGTAAGGAGTCAACGAACTTTCATTACCTGGGTGAGATTCTTGCCTATGACATAACAGAACTCCAGGCCTAAATACAGAATACCGATCAAATTTTAATTCTTCAGACCTGGTTTCCACTTCTCCCTTAACTTGCGGATATTAAAAAACTGCTTGACTTTTCAGCTCCTTTAGAGGATACTGAGTTGAACTGTTTGTACCCTCCAGCTTTTGCCAGCTCTGCAGACTTCAGCACACAATCTTGGTCAACACGAACAAGTGCCTCCGCCCCGGCTTTCGCTCTGGTGGTACCCAGGCAACGGAATTCAACATCATGACCTTGAAAGGCAGAAGCGTAGTCATCCAGCCTTTCAAAGTCCACCATTCATCGATTCACATTTTTATAAACTTCCTTGTTGAAGGTGAGCTTCCTCCAGCCAATGAGAGTGACTTTGGAAAACAAGCCCGCTCCAGGATTTCTTTTAAGAGCACTCTGCCGGTTGGTTTCTCCACTGGCGCCCAAAATAAAGACGAATTTATTCTGTATCCTGAAGTCTTCCCGAAGCTTCGATAGTGCTTCTGTCTCGGCCATGCTTCCCTGGTGGGCCCGAGAGAAATTTATAGTACTCAATGAATATATTAGAATATATATTTTCCATTCTCTATGGAATGCATGTTTTACTGCATTCCATAGATTTTGGTAAGTTTTATCTTCATTTTCACTTACTTCAAAATGTTTAAAAATTTCTGTTGACATTTGTTTCTTTGGTCCATGTGTTATTTAGAAGCGTGTTGTTTAATCTGCAATTATTTGGGGGGATTTTCCAGCTGTCTTTCCTGACTTCTGGTTTAATTCCATTGTGGTCTGAGAGTGGACATTGTATAGTTTCCATTCTTTTAAATTTGTTAAGGTGTGTTTTATGGCCCAGAGTATGATCTGTTCTTGTGAATGATGTTCCTTGTGAGCCCAAGAATGTGTATTCTGCTGTTGTTGGATGAAGTGGTCTACAGATATCCATTACATCCAGTTGACTGATAGTGTTGTTGAGTTCAACTCTGTCCTCGTTGATGATTTGCCTGCTGGATCTGTCCATTTTTGATACAGGGGTGTTGAAGTCTCCAACTGTAATAGTGGATTAATCTGTTTCTTCTTGCAGTTCTAATAGTTTTTTGCCTCACATATTTTGATGGTCTGTTGTTAGGCACGTACGTTTTAAGGATTGTTAGGTCTTCCTGAAGATTTGACCCCTTTATGATCATCTAATGCCCTTAAATAAGGTCACTTTCCTTGCTGTGAAGTCTGCTCTATTTAAAATTAATATAGCAACTCCAGCTTAATTAGTGTTACTACAGGAATCTCTTTTCATCCATTTACTTTTCATCTATATGTGTCCTTATATTTAAAGTGGGTTTCTGTACACAGCATGTAGTTGAGTCTGTTTTCTGATTCACTCTGACAATCTCTATCTTTTCTTTGATGCCTTTAGACCATACTTTGGCTGGGCATGGTGGCTATAATCCCAGCAGTTTGGGAGGCTGAGGCGGGCAGATCACTTGAGGTCAGGAGTTTGAGACCAGTCTGGCCAACATGGCAAAATCTTGTTTCTGCTAAAAATACAAAAATTAGCTAGGCATGGTGGGGAGTGCCTGTAATCCTAGGAGACTGAGGCAGTAGAATCACTTCAACCCAGGAGGCTAAGTTTCCAGTGAGATGAAATGGCATCACTGCACTCCAGCCTGGGTGACAGAGTGAGACTCCGTCTTAAAAAAAAAAATGATAAAAAGAATAATGATATCTGCAATATTTTTCTATTCATTACCTTGTTCTTCCTGTTTCTTTTACTCTTTGTTTCTTTCTTTTCTTTTTTTTTTTTGCCTTTTGTGGCTTTAGTTGGGCATTTTATATGATTCCATTTTCTTTCTTCTCTTAGCGTATCAGTTGTACTATTTTTTAAACTCTTTTTATTGGCTGACCGAGATTTTACAACATATATTTACAACTAAGCAAGATTTCAAACAGCACTATACTGCTTCATGGGTAGTACATGTACCTTATAATAACAAAATAATTCTAATTCCTCCTTCCTGTTCATTGTATCGTTTCTGTCATTTATTTTGCTTATATATTATATGCATCTATATATTCAAATACATTTTTGCTATTATCATTTTGAATAAACTGCTATCTGATGGACTGAGAATATGAAAAATAACATTTTAATTTTATTTTCACTTATTCTTTCTTCACTGCTCTTCTTTAAGTATATCTGAGTTTCCAACCTATATTATTGTCCTTTTTTCTAAGGATCTTCTTTTAACATTTCTTGCAAAGCAGGCCTACTGGCAACAAATTTCCTAAATTTGTGTTTCACTAAGAAACTGTGTATTTCTCTTCCACTTTTGAAGGATAATTTCACAGGGTACATAATTCACGGATGGTAGGTTTCTTTTCTCTCAACATTAAATATTTAACTCACTCTTTTCTTGCTTGCATGGTTTCTGAGGAGAACTAATTAAAGTTTCAAGAGAGCATTGAGTCTCTTTCATAGCAAATCCAATGTGAATGAGTCCAACCTAAAGCAGCCATTAGGTTCATGGGAAAAATCTTACTGCCTTTCCTCTACTAGGCACAGATAGATTGGTTGGCTTTCATTTATGTCTCCTTTACTCCAATAGTCATGGAGTCTAAACAGTAGCCTTGTTGATTCAGCAGACATTTGCTGATTTCTTGCTGTGTGCATTTGCTGGGAGAGGCACGGGAAGGCACCGAGTTGAATGAGGCCCAGGTCCATCTGCATATAAACTCAGCAGAGTATGGGGAAAGCAAGGAAGAGCCACAGGGGAAAAAGCAGTGCCAAGTTAGGTAATCACTCACTGATTCATTCACTCATTTAACTAACATTTATTGAGCAGAGTCCACTCATGCTGGACTCTGGGGACAGTATGACAAATATAAGATTGCTCATGCCTTCAAAGATTCGCAATTAATTGAGACATACACTTAAGAAGAAAGTTGCAACACAATGTGGTAAATCCAGTGACAAAATTATCCAAAGAATATTATAGAAACAGAATAACATCTAATCTAATGGAGGAAGGGAAAGAGCTGAGAGTAGAGATTTGAAGAAGGCTCTAAGTTGAACATGAGACAATTAATACAAATTAAACAGGTAAAGAAGACAGAAATAGCATTCTAGACAGAGGACAGAAGAGACAATGTGAAAAAGACACTGAGACAAATGAACAAAAACAGCAAAAACAACCTCATTTGATGAAATGATGGGCATGGGATAGATCAGGGAAGGCCTTAGCTTTCTGGAAGAAAGTTGGGAATGCAGTGGGGACACCATCCAAAGAGCTGATGCTGAAGAGTGCCATAATCTGATTAGAATCTCCCAATTAACATTATGGAGGCCATGTGCAGAATAGTTTGAAAGAGATCAGAACGAAGGCTGAGAAGAATAAGTTAGAGAAAAGATGGAGAACTCATTTCTGGATATGCGGCACTTGAGGGGCCTGAGAAACACCACTTGGGAGGTGAGTAAGAAGGCAAGAATTGAGTCATGCCTGAGTATGAGCGCATCGAGTTTCTAAAGTGGATTGCTGCAGGGCAGTGGGAGAGCACTGCAGGGAAAACTTCCACTGAGGTGGGTTATGTTTAGGGCTCATCTAGAACCCAAGACTGGGAGACTAAGAGGGATGAAGAGATGTGGTTCCTGGGATGACACATGGTCACCTTGGCCCTGCATGCCTTCCTTGTGGTTGGCAAGTCTAGCAGAAGGCAGTTCCAACATGTTACAGTTCAGGTTTTCATTTTCTCCCAGAAGAGCTTGTTTAAGCAAGAGTACCACATGTCTGAGCTATATATAAATCAGATGCAAGGTGGTTGACAAGGGATTTTGGTCCAAATAATAGGGCAAACCCTTTCAGGCTCCATAAAAAGAGTCATAAAGATCAGTATCTACAAAAACCTGAATTCCATTTTCCACGAAAGGAAATGTGAGATCCCTTGGGGGCCCTGTCAGCCTCATTTTATTGGAGGACAGATGGGGAGGAAAGGGGATCATATCTCATTCCTTCAATGGATTATAGAATCCAAGAATCATGGAATCGTATGGCTAAAGGGGATGTTGGAGGTTGATTTACCTGACCTCCCTTCAGAAACTGGAAATAAATCTTCACTAGCAACACTACAAGAAGGAATTCCTTCCGTGTTCCTAGTAGGAGTCAGGGCCAGCTAATGTTCTGAGACCACTTTGGAGACATAGAGGAAATGAAAAGCCCCTCAGAAAGGCAACGAAAAATACTGCATTTAGTGATAGCAATGAGGAAAAAATGATCTTGGCAATAGGCTGCTCCATTGTAAGCTGGGTTACATATAGATTTAGACCAAAAAAAAACCCAAAACAACAACAACAACCAACAACAGCAAAACAGCTCTGGATTAAGAAGTACTTAGTCTAAAACAGAAAAACAAGAATTGGAAGATGGTTTTCATGATATCCATCCTTTCTACCCATATTTTCAACAGTAAGCATGGCAAATGATGTATCTCATATTAACAAGAACCCCCTAAACACTTGAATATTTAATCCTCTATAAATCATCATGAAACACAATTTGTGTCTAATAAAGCTAAGACTCAGAAGAGGTAAGTGATATGATCAGATTCACAGTCAGTAGGCAGAAGGGTCTGAAAGCAAAACCCAGTGTTACTTTTGGCATAATTTCTTTCAGAAAATGAGTCTCCTTTTTATTGAGAAATTTTTTTAAATTTATTTTTATTGTGATAAAATACATGTAACATAAAATTTGCCATTTTAGTGTAAAATTCAGTGGCATTAATGACATTCACAGTGTTGTCCAACTATTCCCACAATCTATTTTCAAAATTTTTCAGCAGCTAAAAACAGAAACTCTGTAATCACTAAGCAATGACTCCTCATACCCATCCCCTGATAACCTCTAACCTACTTTTCTCACTATGCATTTTCTTATTCATCTAAAGGAACTGTTATTGTTTGCACACTTGACCCTCCAAACTCCATGTTGAAATTTTACCCTCTAGGATTGGAGGTGGGGCCTAATGGGAGGTGTTTGGGTCATTTCTGCAGATCCCTCAGGAATGGCTTGGTGCTGTCCTTGAGATTATGAGTGGGTTCTTGCTGTAATGGTTCCTGTGAGAGCTGGTTGTTAGAAAGAGCCTGGAACCTCCCCCGACCCTACATATGATCTCTCTATGCCAGCACCTCTTTCCCTTCCACCATGAATGGAAGCTTTCTGAGGCCCTCACCAGATGCAGATGCTGGTGCCATGCTTCTTGCAGAACTCTGCAGAACTCTGAGCCAAATATGTCTCTTCCTTATAAAGTACCCAGAAGTCCCAAGTATTCCTTTACAGCAACACAGATGGAGTGACAGGAACCATAGGCTGTTTGTTCTTTCACGTCAGGCTTATTTCCATTAGCATCATGTTTCAAAGTTCATCTGTGGTTTAGCATATATAAGAACTTCATTCAGTTTTTATGGCTAAATAATATTTCGCTGAATGTTTTTACCATTTTATGCTCATCTGATGGACACTTAAGTTGCTTTCACCTTTTACATATTGTGTATAATGCTGCAATAAATATTGGCATATAAGCATTTGAGTCCCTGTTTTTAATTCTTTTGGATGTATACCTAGCAATGAAATTGCTCAGTCATGAGGACATTATATGTTTAACTTTATGAGGAACCTGACAGCTGTTTCCCATAGTGGCTGCACCATGTTACAGTCCAGCCAGCAGTGTATGGGAATTCCAGTTTCTCCACATCTACTTGTAATTTTCTGTCTTTTTAAAAAAAGTCATTTTAGTAGGTGTGATGTAGCAACTCATTATGATTTTGTTCTTCATTTCCCTAATAACTAATGTTATAGAGAATCTTTAAAAAATGTGTTTATTGGCTATGTTTGCATCATCTTTGGAGAAATACCTATTCAAGTCATTTATCCAATTTTTAATCTGGTTGTTTATTTGTTGTTGAGTTGTAGCAGTTTTTAAGCTATTCTGTGCATTCAGCACTTATCAGATATATGACTGCAATTATTTTCTCCCATTCTGTAGGATGCCTTTTTACTCTGTTGATAGTATCCTTTGATGCACAAAGGTTTTTAATTTTAAGGAAGCACAATTTAGCTAATTTTTCTTTGATTGACTGGGCTTTTGGAGTCATATTCAAGAAATAATTGCCAAATCCAATATCATGAGGCCCCCCCCCCTTTGTTTTCTGCTTAGAGAATTACAGTTTCAGCTCTTCCATGTGGGTATTTGATCCATTTTGAGTATTTGGTATAGAGTAAGATTTCAACTTTATCTTTTCACATATGTATATTTGGTTTTCCCAGCGCCATCATTTGTTGAAAACGATGCCTTTTCCTCACTACATAGCCTTGGTAACTTTGTTGGAAATGATTTGATCATATATGCAAGGGTGTTTCAGAGGTCTGTCTATTCCATCTGATTGGTCACCATGTTAGCCTTTATACCAGTCAAACACTGTTTTTATTAGTATAGTTTTGTAGCACTTTCGAAATCACTAGGTGTAAGAACTCCAACTTTATTCTTCTTTCTCAAGTTTATTTGACTATTCTGTGTTTCGTGAAATTCTATATGAATTTCAGGATGGATTTTTCTATTTAAGCAAAAAAAAAAAATCACTGAGAATTTGATAGGGGTTGCACAGAATCTACACATCACCTTGAGTAACATTGATATCTTAACAATTTAAATTTTCCTATCCATGGACACGGAATTTCTTTCTATTAATTTGTGGCTTTAATTTCTTTCAGCATATTTTATGGTTTTCAGTATACAAGTCTTTTACCTCCTTGATTAAATTTATTCCCAGATGTTTTATTCTTTTTCGATCCTATTGCAAATGAAATTGCTTGTTTAATTTCTTTTAAAGATCATTAATTGTTAGTATATTAAAACACAATTGACTTTTTGGGGGTTGTGCTGAGTTTGAATCCTGCAACTTCTCTTAATTCAATTAATTCTGTTTTGAAGAAAAAAAATGTAGGGTTTTTTACATATAAGATAATGTCAACTGTGAACAGAAATAATTTTGCTTATTTCTTTCCAATTTGCATACCTTTTATATCTTTTTAAATATGTTTATACATGTAGGTATGTATGTATGTATTTAATTTATCTTAGTCGATAGCCCAGGCTGGAGTGCGGTGGCGTGATCTTGGCTCACTGCAACCTCTACCTCCCAGGTTCAAGAGATTCTCCTGTCTCAACCTTCTGAGTACTTGGGATTGCAGGAGTGCACCACCATGCCCAGCTAATTTTTGTATATTTAGTAGAGATGGGGTTTCACCATGTTGACCAGGCTGGTCTCAAACTCCTAACCTGAAGTGATCCACCTGCCTCAGTGTCCCAAAACACGGATTATTGGCATGAGCCACTGTGCCCAGGCAGTATGCCTTTTAAGTCTTTTTCATCACTAATTGCTCTGGCTAGGACTTTCAGTACTATGGTGAAAGTGAGCATCCTTGTCCTGTTCCTAATTTTAGAGAAAAACCTTTCAGTCTTTCACAATGTAATATGATATTGACTGTATTTTTCATATGTGGCTCTTAATGTGTTGAGATAATTTCCTGCTATTCAAAATTTGTTGTGTTTTTATTAGGAAAGAATGTTAAATTCTGTTACATCCTTTTTTTTCTCACATCAATTGAGAAGTTTGTGTGGGATTTTCCCCTTGATTCTTTTATAGTGATTTATTTTCATGTGTTGAACAATCTTGGCATTATAGAAATAAATCCTATTTGGTCATGGTGTACCATTCTTTTAATATATTGTTGAATTTGGTTTGCTAGTATTTTCTTGAGGGTTTTTCATCTATATTTATAAAGGGTATTGATCTTTACTCTTTTATGGTGTTTTATAATCAGGGTAAAGCTGGCTTTATATATTAAGAAGTGTTCCTCTTCTAGTTTTTGAAGTACTTTGAGAAACATTGATTTTAATTCTTTAAATAGTTATTAGAATTCACTAATTGAGCCATCTGGTCTTGGACTTCTTTTTTTGATTTTTTTTTTTTTTTTTTTTGAGACCCAGTCTTGCACCGTAGCTCAGACTGGCGTGCAGTGGTACAATCTCGGCTCACTGCAGCTTCCACCCCCCACGTTGAAGTGATTCTTGTGTGTCAGCCTCCTGAGTAGCTGGGATTAGAGGCATGCACCACTACATCCGTCTAATTTTTGTATTTTTAGTAGAGATGGGATTTTGCCATGCTGGCCAGGCTGGTCTCAAACTCAACTTCAAGAGATCCACCCACCTCGACCTCTCAAAGTGCTGGGAGTACAGGTATGAGCCACCACGCCTGACATTTTTGAAGGTTTTGATAACTAATTCAATCTCTCTAATTGTGTTATATATCTCTTCAGATGTCTCTTTTTTTTTTTTGGAGTTCAACTAATTTTATGCTTCTGGGAATTTATTTTATCTAGGTTATCTAATTTTTTTTGTGTACAAATATTCATAGTATTTTTACATATTCCTTTTAATTTCTGTAAATTCAGCACTGTCCATACTTTCATTTACAGTTCTGGCTATTTGTGTCTCCTCTCTATTTTTTGTTGTTAGTCTTGGTAAAATTCATCAATATTGTTGATCTTTTCCAAGAACTGACTATTGGTTTCATTGATTCTCTGTATTTTTTTTATTCTTTATTTTGTTTATCTCCACACTAATCTTTATTATTACATTTCTTCTCCTAAGACTTGAATTTAATTTTCTCTCCTTTTTCTTGTTCCTCAAAGTATAAAGTTAGGTTATTGAATTGAAATATGTTTAAATGTAGGCATTTATGGTTTTAGATTTCTCTCTTAGCACTGCGTTTATTGCATCCCATAAGTTTTGGTATGTTGTGTTTTCATTTTTATTCATCTCTTAAGTATTTTCTAATTTCCCTTGTATCTTCTTTCACCCATTGGTGGTTTCATAGAATGTTGCTTAATTTCTTCATATTTGTGACTTCTCCAGTTTTCCTTCTGTTATTAATTTCTGGCTCATTCCACTGTGGTTAGAGAAAATACTTTGTATGATATCAATGTTTTAACATGTCTTAATCCTTGTTTTGTGACCTACCATATGACCTATCCTGGAGAATAGTCTATGTGTACTTGAGATGCATGCATATTTTCCTGTTGTTGATTAAGGTGCTCTCTATGTCTGTTAGGACTAGTTGGTTTATAATGTCATTCAGGTCTTCTATATTATAACTGATCTTCTGTCCAGATGTTCTATTCATTATTGAAAGTGGGGTGTTGAAATTCCCAACTTGTATTATAGAACTATTTCTCCTTTTAATTGTATCAGTGTTACCTCTCTCTCTCTCTCTCTCTCCACACACACACACACACACACACACACACACACACACACACACACACGAAAAGTCCTTTGAAAGCCCTTATATATACATAAGGGCTCTTGTTTGTTGTATATATATGCATATAATTTTTCACTCCTCTTGTGAGCCAGTTGTTTTATCTCCTTTGTCTCTTATAAATCTAGACTGTCTGATATTAGCATAGATTTCCCGCTCTCTTTTGGTTATTATTTGTGTGGAATATTCTTTCTCAGTTTTTCATTTTAACCTATTTGTGTTTTTAGTTCTCATGTGTTTTGCAGATGGCATATAGTTGTATCATTTTTCACAAAATTCACTCTGCTAATACCCACGTTATGATTGGAGAGTTTAATACATTTATGTTAGCTAATAAGGACGGATATCTGCTATCTGTTGTTTTGTATGTCTCATACATTTGTTCCATTATTCTTTATTGCCTCATCTTAGGTTTAGTAAATTTTTAATTTTTCAATTTTAATAAACCAATCTGATTTTCCTTTCCTTTTCTTTTGTGTATATTCTTGAGATATTTTATTTTTTATTAGTATGAAAAGTACATTTAGCATCCTTAATTTGTAACAATATACTTTGAATTGATACCAACTTAACTTCAATTGTATATAAAAACCCTGTTCATCTACATCTCTGCCTTCTCCTTTTATGTTACTGTTGCCACAAATTACATCTTTATACACTGTGTAGCCATAACATAGATTCATATTTTACACATTTGTGTTTGAATCATGTAGTAAACACAAAGTGAGATTAACAGTCAAAAAACAATAATACTAGCATTTATATTTACCCAAGCATTTACCTTTACTGGAGATCTTTATTTATATATTTATTTTTTAGAGATCTGAAGTGATTTTACTTTGATTTCCTTTACTTTAAGCCAATCATGATATTTCATGGTGATTCTGTGGTGGGGGCAGAAGGAAGGCAGTCTGAACCATTGCGGGCCAAGTTGGCCCATGGTGCAGGCAGGGCAGGCCTGCCTGCACTGGGGTGGTGGGAGGAGCTGGGACTGCCCCGCCAGAGGCAGGTGATATTCTCAGAGCAAAAGCTTGCATGTGATGTCATCTGCCACTTCCAGTTCACACAGCTCATCGAGGCTTTCCCCGAGATGGCCAGTAAGTTGGCCATCAGCTTGGCTGCTTTGGAGTCACCCTTGGTAGAGATGATGGCTGCCTTTTTCTGTTGCTCAGCCTTTTCCAGCACAAATCTAGCCTGCTCTGCTTCCTGCTGAGCCACCTGTTTGGCTTCCACCTCTTCTGTGAACTCCTTCCCCAAGGTCAGATGTGTCAAGCACACGTCATCCAGGATGAGTCCAAAGGTGGCTGCTCACTCCCTAAGGTCGCCACTCACCTGCCTGGAGACCAGCTCTCTCTGGGTGATTAGTTCTCCTGCATCAAAGTGAGCCACCACTGACTTGAGGATCTTGGTAGGGATGGATGGCAGCACACGCTCATCATGGTCCTCTGCCATGCTAGTGAAGATGCCAGGAAGCTGGCTAGTGAAGGGCGGGAAGAGGATGCGCAGTGCGATGCTGATGTTCTGTAAATCTTTGCTACCAGTGATGACTGGCGCATTACATTGTCAAGAAGGGCAGTCAAAGATAACTGGTTTCTGTGCCCATGAGATGAGGAAGTGAGTCCCTTCCCCTACCACAACGTCCTGTACTCCATGGAATCGGTCAGAGATGACAGCTCTGTGTCCAGCATCCACATTATGTAAGGCAGAGTTCACCAGGCCTCCTGCAACAGCTAAGGTCAGGCCAAATTTGCCAATGGACTCAAACACTTTGGCAGCCATGTTTCCTTCTGCTGGGTCCTCTCACACCTGCCTCCGCTCTGACCTCCACGTGAATTCTCCAGCCACACACCAGATCTTTATTTCTTCATACAACTTTGATTAATTATCTAGTGTTCTTTCAATTCAATCTGCAGAAATCTCATTAGCATTTCTTGTGGGAAAGTTCTAGTGGTAACAGATACTCTCACCTTTTGTTTATCTTGGAAAGTCCTAAATTCTCCCTCATTTTTGAAGGATAATTTTATCAGATATAAAATTCTTGGTTGTCAGGGTAATTTTTTTTTAAATCTCTTTAAATGTGTCATCCCAGTGCCTCTGAACTGTATGGTTTCTGATAACAAATTATTTGTTAATCTTTTAAGTGATCCTTGTATAGCCATTGATATGTATGAGTCATTTCTCTTTTGCAGCTTTCAAAATTCTCTTCTTTTTTGTTTTTTTGACTATTTGATTATAATGTTTCTCACTGTGAATCACTTTGAGTTTATCCTACTTAGAGTTAATTGAGTGTCTTGAATTTGTAAATTCATGTATTTCATCAATTTTGGGAAGTTTTCAGTTGTTAAATAATTCTAACTTTTTGGCTCCTTTCTCTCCTTTGTTTCCTTCTAGAACACTAACAATGCATGTGTTTTTTTCCCTGAATGGTGCACAGCTCACTCATACTCTGTTCATTTTTCTTCATTCTGTTTTATTTTGTCTTCTCATATTTAATCATTTTGATTGTCCTATCTTTATTATTTCTTCTGCCAGCTCATATCTGTTCTTGGTCTCCTCTAGTGAATATTTTATAAACTGATCTTTTCAGCTGCAGAATTTCTGTTTGGTTTTTAAAAATAATCTCTAGGTATTGATATTCTGATTCTGTTTATCCGTTGGTTTTCATTTATTCTTTAGTTTTTTGCCTATGTTTTCCCCTACCTTTGTCAGCATATTTTAAAGCATTGCTTTAAAGTATATGTCAAATAAGTTCAACATCTGAGCTTTTTCAGTTTGTGTTCATTTATTTTATTTCTTTAAATTGGCTATACCTTCTTGTTTTTTTTGTTTGACTTGTGACTTTTTCTTTTGTTGAAAAGTGGATATTTGAATATTACAATGTGTTCTCACTGGAAATCACATTCTTCCCTTTCTCCAGGGTTGCCTGTTTTTTTTTTTTAATTTTTAAAAATTTTATTGTTAAAGGTTGTAGCATTCCATTCATTTAGCGACTTTACAAAACTAGTTTTACAAAGATCTTATTTCCTGTGTGTGGTCACTGAAGTCTGTATTTCTTAGCTTGTGTTCACCTTGCACATTTTCAGAGAGTTCCTTAAATGTTAGGAGCTACAACAAGCTCTTTTCACAAAAGCTCTTTTCCCACTCTTTTCAAGATTGTCTGTGTGCCAGGCCACTTCTACACTTAACTAGCTTACTCCACGCTTCAGGATCACACTGGGGTGAAACCTTAGGATTGCCATAGGTCTTTTGTGAACCTTCACTTTTCCTTGTGCATGCACATGGCTTTTGAAATCCCTCTATATACACGGCTACTTTTTAATGTCTTAATTTCCCAAAGAAATGCTCCCCAGCTTTTTTCTTAGGGTTTAGGTGATCTATTGTATGTTTCAACCATAATTTATTTTTGCCCCAAGCACATGATGAGTATTAATTTGGCTGCACTGTTTTTGAGCGATGCCCACCATTTTTCTGGCCTGAGTTCTGACTTAGGCAAAACAGAGACAAGCACATTGCATTGGTATTTTAGGTATCTCCAGTCATGGTAGAATAGACATACACAATGATATGTGAATATGATCTGTTCTGTCTTTGGAGTCGGAGACCAGGATCCCACACTGGAAATAGCTGCTGCTGCCACTTCAACAGCACTGCCACACTGGGAAGGAGATGGAGTTTCCTATCACACAGCTTTCCTATCATGTTTAAGTTGCTTTCTTTCCTTATTCAGCATTCTATTGGTTGCTGTAAGCCTTTGATTTTTTTCCAGAGTTCCAACAAAGTAACAGTGAAGACATGAAATCAACCTAGTTGTCCAACAACAGATGTATGGATAAAGACTATACAGTATGCATACATCATAGAATATGATTCAGCCAAAGCAAATAATGTAATCCTGTCAATCATGTAAACATGGATGAGACCGGAGGACATTATGTTATGTGAAATAAGCCAGAAACAGAAAGTTAAACAGCACAGGTACTTACTTATATGTAGGCACTTTAAAAAGTTGATCACATAGAAGTAAAAAGTAGAGCAGAGGATACCAGAGGCTGGGAAGAGTAGGGAAAAAGGAGCAGAGAGAGAGGTTGTTAAAGAATACAAAATTACAGTTACACAGAAGGGGTAAGTTCCAGTGTGCTACACCTCTATAGGAGGACTCTAGTTATATACAGTTTTAAATAGCTAGAAGGAGAATAGTGAATGTTCCCAACACAAAGAAATGATAAAAGTTTCAGTTGATGGATATGCTAATTACCCTGATTGATCACTACATATTATATGTATCAAAATATCACTATGTACCCCATGAATATGTACAATTATTGCCCAATTAAAAAAAAAAGATGGTTATGGAAACTTCTGCTTGTTTTTAATGTTCCCATGGGGAGATGAAGGCTCAGAGATGCCTTTTCTGCCATTTTGCTGATGTCATCTCTTGAGAAGGTAGTTTGGAAACATACACTTTGTTTGTATGAGGGTCTGTACACATGGTGAAGACCACACTTTTGAATTAACGAAATTACTTTGTAGTATTCTGTTTACTTTTGCTTACCTGACATTTTCACAAATATTTAATACTATCTGATATTACATGCCACCACATGATAATCAACTTCCATGTCAAGATTTCATTTTTTATTTAGACATAGAATTTGAGAAACCAGAATGATTTTTGAAGTTCTAATGCAACACCTACCTTGTTCTCAGCACTCTTACCATATTATCTGCTGCATTTTTGCCAACTTTCTAGGAAGACATAACATGACTATAAATGTGACGGCGCCTTCTCAAGTGCAAATTACTTTTCAGATATGTCATTTCATCGCAAATCATTCGCATTTTCAAAATTCCTTGGTTAATTACTTCCTGTTTATTATATTTTTTCTCATATAATGTGTGGAAGCAGCTGACAAGGATTTTATTGGGCTAATTTTTCTCAAAGAAGAATAATATTTAGCCACATAGGCCAAAACCACAGATAACCCAGCTACCATTTTGAGTCCCTATTGGCAAGATAAGGCTCAATGTCAAGTCAAAGAATAATCCAAAATATTTTTTTAAAATAATTGAAGCCATCCTACTGTTTTTACAAAGACTCATAATAAAATCTACTTAGAATCTTCTCATCTTTGCTAGTCTCAAAATCATCCCCTTAAAAGGCAACTGTACCCTCAAATCCCATTTCTTCCCCAAATTCAAGCCCTATAAAAATGGACTGTCTTAAATCCAGTCTAAATGATTCTGGAATCAATCCCAACTTCCTGCCTCCCCGTTTATATTCTTTTTTATCCCTGTGGAAGAATCTCCTCCAGTATAACTTTTACCACCCTTTCCCTCCATTCTGCCTAGCCTTAGCTCCTAAGGGTCACGTGAACAGCCATGAAGTCTTCCACAGAAGGCCAAGGAAGAGCTTTAGAATGGGCAGGCTGCAACTATGTGCTCCCGAACAATATCCAGCCCGTTCCACATATGCCCGGTCCTGCTCTTCAGCCAACTCTAGCCTGTACATCTTCACAAAGACTCTAGATCCATCTTCCTGGTGACAGGGTTGGAATATGGTCATGCATGTGATCAAACTATAGCTGCAGGAGCTCTCTGCTCTTGTTTTTGCCATTATTTCTGACAACAGTACAGAAATTCCTTATTCCAATGTAGCACATATTCTGTATCCAGTTTCATGTAAGCCCCACATGAAGTCTCATCTTTGGCAGAAGGGAGAAGAAGAAATTCCTGAACTTGTCTCCTTTGGTGGCACCTGCACTGTGGGAGCCATCTTTAAGTATGCATGCTGTCAACTCACTGAGTTTTGGCATCAGGAAACTAAGTTCACTTCCAGATCATCTTAATTGAGCTTCTGTGGAATTGTTGAGGGAGGATTTCTGAGCAGGTAAATAAAATTACACAATGAAGATGAACCCACCATGGTGAGTTTGCACCTTTCCTACCTACTCTTGGGGATTCTTATCACACAAGTCTTCCTAGATGAAATAATAATAGAAACATTTCATTATTCCTAGAATTATATCACTTTTTAAAGTGTCAGATGCATTATAACTTTTATGACCTTTTGAACCCATAATCCAGAGAATATTCTGTTTCTTTTCTCCATTGCCCCCTTTGAACCCAGTAATGAGAACTGTAACATCAGTAATTATATCTCTATACAGTCATAGCACATGCTTAGGATTCAGACTAGATATGGAGGATATGAATCTGTAATGTGTGTCCAAGAATCCACATCATGGCTCCGTTAGCCTGCCTTAGAATGGTAGGGTGCAGTTTTGCAATGTTAGCATATCATATTCACTGAGGAACTACTGGGAAGGTGAGACCTCAAAGGACTGAGTTATAATCTACCTCTACATTGGTTATTTCCTCATGCCTATTTCTGTCACTGTCTTCTCATTTGCAAAAAGGAGAAAAATACTATTAGTCTTACCTATCTCATGGCAGTGATGATTAAAGGAGAGGACATACAGAAAGATATTTTGGAAAAATTTGCTTTTCAATTTTTTAATATTCTCTAGAAATGTATATGTTATATATGCCAAGAATGTATTCAAAGCTCTGGTGTTCTAGTTAGACATTTCCCAAGGTATTACCTCTCTTCCAGAATGGTGGTGTGAGAAGCTTTGTAAACATGTCTTCCAGTAAAAGAGTTACAACTGTTGAGAGTGTTTTAAAAAGCAACGATTTAATGTCTTTTGAAATTGTTCTTAGGGCATACAGCAAATGAAGAAACACTTATGGAAGCAGATCTACTAAATCTCAGATAGAACAGTGAGAGCCTGTGACACTTGAGCCACCACCCACTCCGTCTCCTTAGCTCAGTTCTCTGCGGGAAGCTGTGACTAAAAAGATGGGGCTCCCTTTTTACCAGTTTCCAATCAAAGGCTACAGTATTTCCCTGGAAAGAGCAAGTTGCCAGCATTTTTTTCTCTACAACACAAATGCCAGAATTCATTCTCTACAACACAAATGAGGGTGGGAGCGCTGGCTCACACCTTCATTTGTGTTGTAGAGAATGAATTCCATGTGAGTATGACTGAGAGGGTGACAGCTCCCTTCCTCCACCAAGACTGCACTCACAAGATAGAGGCCCTAACCCGGGCAGAGGAGACCAAGAACACTGGGGCCCCATACTGAGCTCACCCAGCAGGCTCGTAGGCAATGCTTCCACACTGGGAGAGGCAAACTGAGAAAACCAGAGACCATCACCCAATGCCCTGCCTCTGAAGCAGGGTGTCACTCAGAGAGAAGGGTGACACCGGGCTTGTTTCCAGCTCTAGGGCGTTGATTCAGAGATGGTATTCCAGGGGAAGACAGGCCATAAGAACAATGCTTTCTTCAAAGGAAATGAAATTTATTTGGAACTGGGTGTGGGGAAGCTAAGACAAATAAGCAGAGGGCGAGGGTTCTGTAGAGCAACAAACTAAGCCTTACACCGACTAGTTCTTCAGAGAAAACCAGGAAACAGACAAGAGGAGTCAAAAGAAACCTCAAAAACTACCAAATAATTGTAAAGAGGCCCAAAATACTTGGATCAGACTATGAAACAATTTATACCCCAGACATTGTTGAGAACAATAGAGAAATCAGCCTGCAATTAGTGAAGGCTAACTGCTGAGCATGATACTAACAGAGGCAGACAACTTAGCAGAGAGGAGCCAACAGGAACCCTGCTAAAATCTCTTCTCCCACAGCGCCTGTGTGTATCCCCAGGCTTCACTCTCTGAGAAACGGGACAGGTTTCACACTGTGAGGAAGACAGATTTTACTGAAACAGCCAAGTCACTAAACAAATAAGCAATAACAACGGTCCTAGGAGAAGGATAGGTGAGTATCCAGAGGACTTCAGTGGCAACTCAACCACACATTTAGAGAAGAAACAATGTTTTACTCTTACACAAATTTTTCTGCAAAATAGAGGAAGAAGGAACACTTGCCATCTAATTTTATGAGACTATTATTATCCTGTTACAAGAGTGGACAAAGATATCACAAGAAAAGAATGTTGCATACCAATTCCCTCATGAACACAGCACAAATGTTCTTGAAAACTATTAACAAGCCAAATCGAGAACATACAAAAGACCATTATACACCGTGACCATGAAGGATGTGTCCCAAAAAGGCAAGATTGGTTGAACATCCAAAAATTAACTAATGTTAAAAACCGTATTAATAGAATGGAAGTAAAACCGCACATGATCATCTCAATAGTCACAGAAAAAATATTTAACATTATTCAACACTCATTTATAACCAAAACCCTCAACAAACTTGGAAGAGAAGAAAACTCTCAATCCAATAAAGGCATCTATGCAAAACCTAAAGAGAACATTATAATTAACGGTGAAAGACTGAAAGCTTTCACCCTGATAGTAGGAACAAAGACAGGAATGGCAACTCTCACCTCTTCTATTCTAACATTGTTCTGGAGATTCCAGACAGAGCAATTATTCAAGGAAAAGAAACAGAAGGCATTCATATTGGAAAGGAAGAAATAATACTGTTCTTCTACATACAAGATGATGTATGTATGTAGAAAAATTCTAAAAAAATCACATACACACATGCAAACATGTAGAACTGTACTTTTATAAGGAAAGCATGGCTGAAGGATACAATATCAATATACAAAAATTAGCTGTATTCTTCCAATATATAAGTAAATGTAAAATTAAGATACAATTTATAATGTTGACTTGCATTATTTCTTTGGCTTATCTCTAGGTTCACTAAAGTACAGTCAAAATTCAAAAAGAAAAGAATACAATTTGTTTCACAATAAAATCAAAAAGTATAAAATACTTAAAAATCTGCTAACCAGAAGAATATTATATTACATTTGTACCTTGAAAAATTGCAACATATTTTAAGGAAAATTATGGAAGAACTAAATAAACAGAAAAAAATTCCATGTTTATAGATTGGAAGAGTTAATATTGTTAAGATGGCAATTCTCCACAAATTGATCTATAATAAATTCATATCAAAATTCCAGCAGGCTTGGCAAAAACTTACAATTAGATCTTGAAATTTGTATAACAATGTGAAAACCTAGAATATCCAAAATAATTTTGAAAGAGAATGAAGGTGAAGCACTATCACTTCTTGATTTGCAAACTTACTGGTATAGTTATCAAGACAGTGTGGTACTGGCATAAGGACAAAAAATGTATCATGGACAAAAAGTAGAAGTGCATCAGTAAATCCTTATGTTATTAAAATGTACCCTTGAAATGGATGAATTATATGATATGTAAAATATGTCTTAATCAGATTAACAAAAAAGAAAATAGAGATTGACCTATTCTCACTAAAACTGCAGTCTTGCCCTGACATAGCACAATTTATGATTAGCGTGATTAGTCCTTCATATTGTCTGTCTAATGGAGGAAAAAATGAACATTCTGAGGAAAATGATCAATTTCATTCTTCAAAATATTTTATATGCAATGTCTGGTATGATTTTTTTTCAAAGGAGACAGGGGTATAGAAGAAAAATATGACTGATAATCATAATAAAGATCAAGAACAATGAAATAACTATTGTAAATATACAAAGAAAAGAAAAAGTGAACAAAATGGATGAAAGATGGGAAGTCTAAAAGAACATTTTAATACATAAGAGAATCAAATGTTATTATGGAATTTCAAAACATAACATCTAAACTTAAGAATTCATTGAGTCCATGTAAGAGCAGGCTGGGCAAAGCAGAAGACAGAAATAATAAACTCAAAAACAGGTATTAAATAGAAAACATTGACACTGAAACAGAAAGAAGAAAAATAGTTGAAAGCAGACAACAGACTATAAGAGACTTTTGGAAAACTTTCAGGTGATCTAATATGTATTTAATTTGAGTTCAGAAGACGTGGAGAGAGAACTGGCAAAAATAAGAGACAAACTAACATTTTCAAAATCTGATATAAGATATTAGACTACAGATTTAAGACATTTAAGAAAAACTTAAGAAGTTTCAAAAAAGGAAAGGGGAAAAAGAAAGCCAACAACTACGTAAATCAAGCTTCAGATAACCACAGATACAGGGCGAAAAAATAGTCAAGCTTTGATAATGATAATACAGTGCAAAAAAAAAAAAAAATTAAAGCAGCCAGGAGAAAGATTCCATTTATTATTTGCAAAGGGCCAATATTAAGATTGGCAAATGACTTTTCAAGTAAATGCATTTGTCCATAAGACAGTGGAAAACCATCTTTAAAGAATGCAGGGTGTGTATGGTGGGAGGTGACTACTAAGTAAGAAATGTATACTCAGTGAAAAGCTCCACAAATGAAGGGTAAATAAAAATATTTCCATGTGAACAAAATCTGGTAGAATTTGTTACCATGAAATCTGTAATAAGTGAAATATTAAAGGAAATTTTTCAGTCTGGAGGAAAATGATTTCAGATGGAAGTGCTAAAAATTGCCAGAAATAGTAAAGTGGGGAAAAACACAAAAGAATATTGACTAAAGCCCTTCTGTGCAGTCATGCTGAGCCAGCGCCTGGGCCTGGAACTGGGCTGCAGAACCTCAGCTTTCGCCCTCTGCCTCCCGACCATGGACCCCTGCAAAGTGAACAAGCTTCAGGCCTTTGTGAAGATGTGTAAGCACGATCCAAGCACTCTGCACATCGAGGAAATGCACTTCCTGAGGGAGTGGGTGGAGAGTATGGGGGGTAAAATACCGCCTGCTACTCATAAAGCTAAATCAGAAGAAAATACCAAGGAAGAAAAACCTGATAGTAGAAGGTAGAGGAAGACTTAAAGCCAGGCGAATCATCAAGTGAGGAAAGTGATCTGGAAATTCATCATGAAGGTGTGATTGAATCAGACACTGATGCCCCTCAAGAAACGGGAGATGAAAATGCAGAGATAACAGAGGAGATGATGGGTCAGGCAAATGATAAGAAAGTGGCTGCTATTGAAGCCCCAAAGGATGGTGAATTGCAGAAAGCCACTGACATTCACAGATGCCATTGAGCTGAATCCTTGCTTTGCCATTTTGTATATCAAGAGGGCCAGTGTCTTCATCAAATTACAGAAACCAAATGCTGCCATCCGAGACTGTGACAGAGCCATTGAAATAAATCCTGATTCAGCTCAGCCTTACAAGAGGTGAGGGAAAGCACAGACTTCTAGGCCACTGGGAGAAAGCAGCCCATGACCTTGCCCTTGCCTGTAAATTGTACTATGATGAAGATGCGAGTGTAATGCTGAAAGAAGTTCAACCTAGGGCACAGAAAACTGCAGAACATCAGAGAAAGTATAAGCGAAAACGTGAATAGTGAGAGATCAAAGAAAGAATAGAAAGAGTTAAGAAGGCTCCAGAAGACCATGAGAGATCCCAGAGGGAGGAATAAGCCAGTTGACAGTCAGGAGGTCAGTATGGCACTTTTCCAGGTGGCTTTCCTGAGGGAATGTCTGCTTGTTTTCCCAGAAGAATGCCTGGAATGGGAGGGGTCATGCCTGGAATGACCAGAATGCCTGGACTCAATGAAATTCTTAGTGATCCAGAGGTTCTTGCAGCCATGCAGGATCCAGAAGTTATGGTGGCCTTCCAGGATGTGGCTCAGAACCCAACAAATACGTCAAAATCCCAGAGCAATCCAAAGGTTATGAATCTTATCAGCAATTGTCAGCCAAATTTAGACGTCAAACGTAATGCCCTTTTGATAGATAAAGCCCTTGTTGAAGGAAAAGCAACTTTGATCACCTTACGGATGTCGCAGTACAAACCAGTGTACCTCTGACCTTCTCATCAAGAGAGCTGGGGTGCTTCGAAGATAATCCCTTCTCCTCTCCCCCAAATGCAGCTGAAGCATTTTACAGTGGTTTGCCATTAGGGTATTCATTCAGAAAATGTTTTCCTACTAGGAATTACAAACTTTAACACTTTTTAAACTTAAAAATATTTAAAACAAATTTAAAGGGTCTGTTAATTCTTATATTTTTCTTTACTAATCATTTTGGATTTTTTTTCTTTGAATTATTGGCCAGGGAAGATACTTATGTATAGAAGATTTTTGCTCTAATTTGAGTGAGATAAAAATTTCTTAGTGCGAGACAAACATAACTCATTTGAGGATAAAGTTTGTGTTACATATGTGGTTCATAAAGCATTTTGACCTGTCTTTTTAAATGCTTTATCTTTTTTTTCAAAGATTTATTTTAATAAAACTAATTGGGATCACCAGTATTTTAGTAGGACCTGGGTAGGGACTGGAAGTACTTGACAGGGCAGCAGCAATCTTGCTGCGTTTTATATAACACGCATCCTTGGGAAGGTTGCCCTTAAATCTTACACTGTGGTGAAGGGATGATTTTTTCTGTAATGCTGCAGTAGAGTTAGAGTACTTAGTTTTGTCCTTGTCTAGTATATCTAGTAAATGTATCTTATTATTTCCACATAGGAGAAATAAGGGAGTACTTTTCTTTATTTCTATGCTTAAAATGCTCTTTCCTAGTCAAAAAATGCCCAACTCTGTGTCTACTTTCTGCTTGTTATGTTTTTCTCCCTTACTTTTTTGAGCTAAAGACAGGCTTTTTCCACCAGCGTCATCACTGCTATCATCATTAACAGTATAACTATACAAGCATATTTAATGCTGAGTTTAATTTAATATGTAATACGTATGGTAATCGTAGGGTAATACCCACAACAACTGTGGTTTCTTACTCGACCATGAGAATGCTTATTTAAGTTCTATTCTGGCAAAATCTTGCCATATCAAAAGACATTGGAAAGAGGGAGTCCTTTTGGTGTTTGGTCTTCTACTTAGAAAATACCTATTGCACTTAGAGTTTATCTTGCAGTATTCAGCTTTGTATTTTGAAGATAATAAGGTTTGAATTTAATTCATATACACAGAGGGGAGCCATTTTTTTAATCCAATGAAAATTATAAATGGAATAATCCACAGTTATTCATTGTGGAGTTGTTGAGACTATGAAAGATTCATTGTCTTTGTATTCAGCTCTTCCTTAAATAGTTTAACCATACCCCCACCTCTGCTTGCTTCCTTTCCCTCCCCTCCAATGATAAAGGAAATGATAAATTTTCTGCTGTGCATTCAATTCTCATTTTAAATAAAACTAAGTATTGGCATTATACCTGAGATTGCTACGCTTCTACCAATGTTTCAACTTAAAGTGCTAGTATTTAAAAACATTTTCAAGGGATAAGATCTTCTGTACTTTGCTTATTTGAAGAATCAGTGGTAGGAGCAGGGAAGTAAATTCTATGAAGTACATTTCTAAAATAGCACATTTCTGAAATCATAAGTTTATTCAGGTTTGAACCCTTTGCCGTACACAAGCAGACAGAAATGCATCTGTTACATCAATGAGAAAAAGCTATTATGCTGACGGAGCATGCTTTTTAAATCCTTTAAAAACACTCACCATATAAACTTGCAAAAAAAAAGAAAGAATACTGACTAAAGACAATAATAGTGTCCTCTGTGGTCCATAACATTTGTGAAGTAAAATACATGACAACAATAGCACAAATAGCGGAGAGAACATATAACAGTTATAAAGTTGTGCATTATTTTCAACACAATAAAAGTACCAATTTAAAGTAGATTACAATATTTCAAGGATATATATTGAAATATTCATGATAATCACTAAAAGAACAATGCAACAAACATAAAACTAAAAATCTGGTAAAGAAGATGAAATAAAACCTGAAAAAACTTGATTCATCCAATAGAAGTCTAGAAAGTAGAGTCAAAGAAAAAGTATGGATACAGTAATTAGAAAGCAAATACCAAAGCGAAAGGCCTGAACCCAATTGTATATCAGTGATGATGTTAAATGTAAATGATCTGAGCACTTTAATTAAAAGGCTGAAATTTTCAGACTGTATTAAAAAAAAACAACCAAGTATATGCTCTTTAAAAGAGGGATGTTTTAAATATAAGAGACAGATAGGTTGAAATTAAATGGCTCAGGAGAAATTATTGCATATATCAGTCAGAGGACTTGCATAAGAATGTTTGCAGTAGCTTTAAATACATAAAGTAGACCAAACCTGTGACTCAGAATATATCACTGCCACATGCAATACATGAATAAATCTCACAGGCACAATATTGAGCAAATGGAACTAGGCACAATAATGTACATCTTCCATAATTTTATTTATATGATGGTTAACAGCAGTTAAAACTAATCAATGGTGATTGAAGTCGGAATAGGTGTTATCTCTGAAGGAAAGAGTACATGGACAGGGAAATGCACAGTGAAAAGTTTGAAGATAAGTGTTCTACATCTTGGTCTGGGAAGTGGTTTTATATATATATAATATATGCAATTTATTACAGATATTTGTATATAATGTAAATTATTATATATACTATAAATATATAATATAAATGTTTATATATACACATATTTATATATTATATATTTATATTATATTTATTTACATAAATGTAAATTATATATTAAATAAATATATTTACTTATATAAATATATTTATTTATATGAATATAAATATATATTTATATTTTATACATATATACATACATTTATTGAGGGGAACCTTTAGGATCATTTCCCTTTGCTCACTGAAATAAATGTATGTTAGACCTCACCTAAGATGAAGGAACAGAAACAAGCAAATGCATGAATGTGACCAAAGTGCTTACATGTATTTCTAATCTTCCATTACTAGAAACTTAGGTTGTAGCCAATTTTTCACTCTAACAAAAATATTCTTAGAAGGAAAATGATACCACATTTATTAATCTTACAAAGTAGGAATAAACAATTGTCCATATAGTAATGATAAAGATAGTGAAGTAATGATAAAGAAAGGGAGTTAGTCTACTTAATAGGGGTTACCTCCATCCCCTCTGCAACTCCACTTCCACCGACTCCCAAAGAGAGCTTTAAATTTCCAAATTCAAATATGTAGGAATGAGAAGGCCGAACAAATTTGTTGCCAATTTCTGAGATAAAAGGAGCAAGTCACTTCTCATCTGCCCACATTTCTAACGTCCAGCCCTCCCTTCTAGGATACAGTCTGAGGGCATCCCTCTTTATTGCACAGAGGAGAAAGCCCAGCTAGGTAACTGAGTGTATGACTCGGTCTGATGAAGGTAAGGCTGACAAGGCAGAACCAATCCACTGTCACCAAGTCACAGATGGCCAGACCTGAAGGAAAGAGCCACTCGTTATGAGGTGTGCGGAGACAAGCTAGTATCCCAACACATCCATCCTGCGGTGCATGTGCACATCTGGCACCAATTCCCCCACTACCCTTTCTAGGGAGGGCTGTGTGTGTGCCTGGGTGCATATCTGTGTGTGTGTGTCTGTGCGTGTGTGTGTGTGTGTGTGTGTGTAAGAGCCATCTAAGCAGGTGAGCACTTCAAGCAAGCAAGGCACAAAGGACAGATGTCGGACTACTGTGATAAGTTAAAGAGGAGGCTGCTAATAAATGTACTTTCCCAAGGCCACCTCTGGAAGGAGGAGGTCACATCAAGACATTCCTCTTTGCTTTTCACAAGCAAGTCATGTTAAAACAGTTTTGGGAGATGAACTTCTGACCCAAATTTGTGCAGACAGGTGACTCTGTTTTTAATTAGTGCTCAATTGTTTCTTCCTAAGATTCTCCAATTTTGCCTTTCTCATGGTCTTTTTAAAGAACCTGATATCTATGTGTCATCTCTGATTTGCACCAGCTTAGGCCTCATGCCCCCGTACCATGTGCTTTTGGCAGTCTCTGCAGTGCCTGGTATGGTCCTTACCTCCCTTGCTCCACCCTTCCCTTTACAGCACCCTTCTTCCCTCCTTTCCCCGCAGGTGCCCTAACTCTCTGCCAGCCCACATGTCATTACCCAATGTCTCAGGTACCCTCTACCTTCTTGTGGCTTTCTTCCATTTCTCATGGTTCTCCAGGGTCTCTAGACTCCATGGAGGAGGAGGACACTCTGCCTCCCTTCTCCAGGCAGTCCTGCACAGGAGGTGCAGGTACATCCTTGACTTCCTGCAGGTACCTCCTTGACTGTATATTGCCCTCTACAATTTTCCAGACAGGTGTAGCTGTGCTATGGGATAGAGTTTGAGCATTTCTGAGCCTCAGTTAAAACACATCTAATCTCATCACAGTATCACCTGACTCCTAACAGGAAAGACATCTGTTAGTGGGAGGTCACCTTTGATTGAGTGTAAAAGGAAGAAGCAAGGACAGGCTAGCATGGAGTAAATGTCACACTGTCCAGGCTGTGCACCATCCTTTGGCACTCACCATGAGCTCTAGGCTCTTGAGAATAATATACATGATTATTACATGAATAATAAGCAGCATTCCTACTGCCGAAAACACAGAAGTGAGTAGTTACCTGGCCATGCTACATTCATGTAGTGGTGAACATTTCCAGTCTGTTGGCCTCATTTTTGACATCTAAAAAATGATTGGAAGGATCCTAGAAGCTTATAAACGCTCCTTCAATATGTACTTTTCTGTGAATCAGAGTCCTGGGATGTAAACATAAGCATTTAAAAAAATTTTTTACTTTGAGTTCAGGGATACATGTGCAGAATGTGCAGGTTTGTTATGTAGGTGTAATCTGCCATGGTGGCTTGCTGCATCTATCAACCCATCATCTAGGCTTTAAGCCCCGCATACGTTAGATATTTGTCCCAATGCTCTCCCTCCCCTCGCCCCACCTCCTGACAGGCCCCAGTGTGTGTTGTTCCCCTCCCTGTGTCCATGTAGTCTCATTGTCCAATTTCCACTTATGAGTGAAAAAAATGTGGCTGTTAGTTATCTGTTTCCATGTTACTTTCATGAGGATGATGGCTTCCAGCTTCATTCATGTTTCTGCAAAGCATGTGTTCTCATTCTATATTCTGAAAATAGCTGCATAGTATTCCATAGTATATATGTGCCAGATTTTCTTTATCCAGTCTGTCATAGATGAGCATTTGGGTTGGTTCCATGTCATTGCTATTGTAAATAGTGCTGCAGTAAACATAGATGTGCCTGTATTTTTGTAGTATAATGATTTGTATTCCTTTGGGTATATACTTAGCAGTAGGATTGCAGGGTCAAATGATATTTCTGGTTCTACATCCTTGAGGAATTGTCATACTGTCTTCCACAATGGTTAAACTAATTTATATTTCCACCAACATTTAAAAGCATTCCTATTTCTCCTCAGCCTCGCCAGCATCTATTTTTTCCCTGTATAATAATTGTCATTCTGACTGGTGTGAGATGGTTTTGATTTGCATTTCTCTAATCATCAGTGATAATTTTCATATGTTTGTTGGCCACATAAATGTCTGCTTATGCGAAGGGTCTATTCATATCCTTTGCCCACTTTTTGATGGGTTTGTTTTTTTCTTATAAATTTCTTCAAGTTCCTTGTGGATTCTGGATATTAGACCTTCTTTGTCAGATGGGTAGAATGCAAATTTTTTCTTCCATTCTGTAGGTTGCCGGTTCACTCTGATGCTAGTTTCTTTTGACATGCAGAAGCTCCTTAGTTTAATTAGATCTTGGCTTTTGTTGCAATTGCTTTTGGTGTTTTATTCATGAAGTCCTTGCCCATGTCTATGTCCTCAATGGTATGGCCTAGGTTTTCTTCCAGGGTTTTATGGTTTTGGGTTTTACATTTAAGTCTTTAATGCATCTTGAGTTAATTTTTGTATAAGGTGCAAGGAAGGGATCCAGTTTCAGTTTTCTGATTATGGTGAGGCAGTTTTCTCAGCACCATTTATTAAATAGGGAATCTTTCCCCATTGCTTGCTTTTGTCAGGTTTGTCAAAGATCAGATTGTTGTAGATATGTGGTATTATTTCTGAGGTCTCTGTTCTGTTCCATTGGTGTATATATTTGTTGTGGTACAAAAACCATGCTGTTTTTGCTACTGTAGGCTTATAGCATAGTTTGAAGTCAAGTAGTGTGATGCCTCCAGCTTTGTTCTTTTTGCTTAGGATTGTCTTGTCTATATAGGCTATTTTTGGGTTCCATATGAAATTTAAAGTAGTTTCTTCTAATTCTGTGAAGAATATCAATAGCAGTTTGATGGGAATAGTGCTGAATCTATAAATTGCTTTGGGCAGTATGGCCATTTTCACAATATTGATTCTTCCTATCCATGAGCATGAAATGTTTTCCAATTGCTTGTGTCCTCTCTTATTTCCTTGAACAGTGGTTTGTAGTTCTCCTTGAAGAGGTCCCTCACATTCTTTGTAAACTGTATTCCTAGATATTTTATTCTCTTTGTAGCAATTGTGAATAGGAGTTCATTCATTATTTGGCTCTCTGCTTGTACATGGGAATGCCTGTGATTTTTGCACATTGATTTTGTATCCTGAGGCTTTGCTGAAGTTGCTTATCAGCTTAAGTAGATTTTGAGCTGAGACAATGGGGTTTTCTAAATATAGAATCATGTCACCTGCCAACAGAGACAATTTGATTTCCTCTCTGTCTATTTGAATATCCTTTATTTCTTTCTCTTGCCTGATTGCCCTGGCCAGAACTTCCAGTACTATGTTGAATAGGAGTGGTGAGAGAGGGCATCCTTGTCTTGTGCCTGTTTTCAAAGGGAGTGCTTCCAGCTTTTTGCCCATTCAGTATGATATTGGCTATGGGTTTGTCATACATAGCTCTTATTATTTTGAGATATGTTCCATCAATATCTAGTTTATTGAATTTTTCACATGAAGAGATGTTGAATTCTACCGAAGGCCTTTTCTGCGTCTATTGAGATAATCATGTGGTTTTTGTCATTGGTTCTCTTTATATGATGGGTTACATTTATTGATTTGCATATATTGAACCAGCCTTGCATCTCAGGTATGAAGCCAACTTGATCTTGGTGGATAACTTTTTGATGTGCTGCTGGATTTGGCTTGCCAGTATTTTATTGAGGATTTTCACATCAATGTTCATCAGAGATATTGGCCTAAAGTTTTCTTTTTTGGTTGTTTCTCTGCCAGGTTTTGGTGTCAGGATGATGCTGGTCTCATAAAATTAGTTAGGGAGAAGTGCACACTTTTCAGTTGTTTGGAATAGTTTCAGAGGAATGGTACCAGCTCCTCTTTGCACCTCTGGGAGAATTTGGCTGTGAATCCATCTGGTCCTGGGCTTTTTTTTTTTTTTTTCATTGGAAGGCTATTCATTACTGCCTCAGTTTTAGAACTTGCTATTGGTCTATTCAGGGATTTGCCTTCTTCCTGGTTTAGTCTTTTGAGGGTGTATGTGTCCAGGAATTTATCCATTTCTTTTAGATTTTCTATTTTATTTGCTTAGGGGTGTTTATAGTGTTCTCTGATGGTAATTTGTATTTCTGTGAGAACAGTAGTGATATCCCCTTTATCATTTTTTATTGTGTCTATTTGATTATTCTCTCTTTTCTTCTTTATTATTCTAGCTAGTGGTCTATTTTGTTAATTTTTTTCAAAAAACCAGCTCCTGGATTCATTGATATTTTGAAAGGTTTTTTGTGTCTCTATCTCCTTCAGTTCTGCTCTGACCTTAGTTATTTCTTGTCTTCTGCTAGCTTTTGAATTTGTTTGCTCTTGCTTCTGTAGTTCTTTTATTTATGATGTTAGGATGTTGATTTGAGAACTTTCCAGCTTTCTGATGTGGGCATTTAGTGCTATAAATTTCCTTCTTATCACTGCTTTAGCTGTGTCCCAAGGATTCTGGTACGTGGTCTCTTTGTTCTCATTGGTTTCAAAGAAATTCTTGAGTAGCGCTATGAATTTCCCTCTTAACACTGCTTTAGCTGTGTCCCAGAGATTCTGGTACATTGTCTCTGGTACATTCTCATTGGTTTCAAAGAACTTCTTGATTTCTGCCTTAATTTTGTTATTTACCCTGGAATCATTCAGGAGCAGTTTGTTTAATTTCCATGTAGTTGTGCAGTTTTGAGTGAGTTTCTTTATCCCAAGTTCTAATTTAATTGCAGTGTGGTTGGAGAGACTGTTTGTTATGATTCCAGTTCTTTTTCATTTGCTGAGGAGTGTTTTACTTCCAATTATATGGCTCATTTTAGAATAAGTGCCATATGGCACTGAGAATAATGTATATTCTATTGATTTGAGGTGGATAGTTCTGTGGATGTCTATTAGGTCCACTTGATCCAGAGCTGAGTTCAAGTCCTGCATATTCTTATTAATTTTTTGTCTCATTGATCTGTCTATTATCAACAATGGGGTGTTAAATTCTCCCCCCATTATTTTGTGGGAGTTTGTCTCTTTGTAGGTCTATAAGAACTTGTTTTATGAGTCTGGGTGCTCCCGTATTGGGTGCACATATGTTTAGGATAGTTAGCTCTTCTTGTTGCATTGATCCCTTTATCATTATGTAATGCCCTTCTTTATCTTTTTTTGATCTCTGTTGCTTTAAAGTCTGTTTTGTCAGAGAGTAGGATTGCAAGCCCTGCTTTGTTTTTTCTTTCCATTTGCTTGGTAAATGTTCCTTCATCTATTTATTTTGAGCCTGTGTGTGTTTTTGCATGTGAGATGGGTCTCCTGAATACAGCACACTGACAGGGCTTGACTACCCAATTTGCCTGTCTGTGTCTTTTATTTGGGGCATTTAGCCCATTTACATTTAAGGTTAGTATTGTTATGTGTGAATTTGATCTTGTCATCATGATGCTACTGGTTATTTTGCACAGCAGTTGATGCGATTTCTTCATAGTGTCATTGGTCTTTATATTTTGATGTGTTTTTGCAGTGGCTGGTATGAGTTTTGTCTTTCCGTATTTATTGCTTCCTTCAGGGGCTCTTGTAAGGCAGGCCTGGTGGTAACAAAATCCCTTAGCATTTGCTTGTCTGTAAAGGATTTTATTTCTCCCTTGCTTATGAAGCTTAGTTTGGCTGGATATGAAATTCTGGGTTGAAAATTCTTTTCTTTAAGAATGTTGAATATTGGTCCCCACTCTATTCTGGCTTTTAGGGTATCTGCTGAGAGATCTGCTGTTAGTCTAATGGGATTCCCTTTGTAGGTGACCTTATCTTTCTCTCTGGCCGCCCTTAACATTTTTTTCCTTCATTTCATGTGGGGTTCGTTCCCTAGTGAGATCCCTCGGAATTGGGTCTCGCCATATGGTGAGCTTGAGCCCGGATACAGTTTCCCGTTGGAGGCAGTCGAGCTATGGGAAAGCCGGAACTGCAATCAAAGGATATATGAAAATATCTTTACTAGACAATGATGTGATGCCTATGTGGTCTGAGAAGACATTGTGTCTGTTCTCTGTTTTGCTAAGAAAGAGGT
>CAUYQU010003444.1:0-12266 GCA_963574635.1 Cheracebus regulus | reverse complement strand
GGCATAAAAGAGGTTTTTAATACCCATTTTTAGACTGTATTCTAGCCTGGGCAATAAAACAAGAATCCCATTCTCTCTCCCTCTTTCTCTTCCTCTTTCTTTCTTTCATTCTTTTGCAGTTTCTTTCTTTCTCCTTTTCTTTCTTTTTCTAAAAAAAAAAAAAAAAAAAAAAAATAGATACGCAGATATTACAAATTGCTGTCATGTTTTCTTTTCTAGGAATCCACTGACAATACAATAAACATTTTCAACTTAAACAGTCACTATCTATGGGAGTAGCTGGAAGGGGTATTGGCTTTCCATTCTAAAAAAGCCTAATCTCATTTGAAAGAAGATATATTTTAGTCACAATTCAGATAGGACCTGGTATTTGGAGACTATTAGTAAGTCCTTGGTTCTGCCTGCAGGCAGAAAGTCAGAATAAGGTAGACTGAGCTGTATATAATATGTCATTCTTACCAAAGTATTTTTCGTAAGTGACTGATCATTGATTTCTTACGAACCACAGAGGAAGGCCTTCTCTGAAAATAGGGAGAGTAGATAAGAGCCAACAAGATGTGATGTGAGGGTTATGTGAAAGGCCATATTCTCTAAAATATGCCATAACTACAGTGCCACACTGTCAGAAATACTTCCACAAATAACAGCTTCCTTAGCTTTCTGGTGCTTGTTTTTTCTTATTTGTTTTAGAAATTAAAATATTCAATGGCATATTAGAAATAATTATTCAATCTAACCTATAAGATCTTAAAGGTGGATGTTGTAGTTGTGCTGGAAGCTGAATAGGTAGGCGAAAAAGATGTCTTCTCTCAGTGAAAAGCTTTAGAAGGGGAAGTAACTGAGGGCTAGTAGGTGAAGGGACAGGAAAAAATAAAGTCATCTGCTCAACAGTTCTCCTTAGGAGTTATTCTATCTATAGGATTATAGTATCATGTTTCTTTGAGGTATTTCTTTCCTTGGCAAATTCTATGAAATATTGAACTTTGCATATATTAAAAACCTGGTAGCTTTATGGCCAGTATTTTCCCCCACACTGGGGATTAATATATATTTATGTTATATTAGTATTCCACTTTCTTTATCAAGCAAATCACAATCAATTTCTTAACAAGATAAGCTTTTATGACACTAACCTTTTGGTTCATTGTTAGTGAAAGGGTTCTCTAAATAAACAGAGCCAGGAGAGCAGTTGGTATAATTCAATCCAAGTCAAAGGCCTATGACTAAGAGCTCTGATGTCTGAGGGCAGGGCAGAAGACAGATGTCTCAGCTCAAGATGAGAGCGTGAATTTTCCCTTCCTTCTCCGTTGGTTCTATTGGATCTCTCAGTGGATTGTATGATGCCCATCCTCAGTGGTGAAGACAAGCTTTACTCAGTCTCCCAATTCAGATGCTAATGTCTTCTAGAAACACCCTCACAGACACACCGAGAGATAACATTTTACCATCTGTCTGGGCATACCTGAGCCCAATCAAATCAACATACACAATTAACTATCACAAAGACTTAAGATAGTATACTGTTGTAACATTCTAGGACAGGCTACCTTGTATAAAAATGTAGCTGTTCTTTTTTTCTAGCTTTCTGGTGCTTGTGACTAGCTGTGTGACTTTGGCAAACTAATTTCTCCTCTTGTTATTAAAAAAATACAATATAATACAATAAAATGAGGATAATAATACCAAATATATAGCCCAGTTTTTGGTAAGGTTAGATTGTGTGTGTGTGTGTGTGTGTATGTGTGTGTGCCTCATATGGCATATAATAAGGGCTAAATAATTGTAGTTATTATTATTGTTCATTCAAGAAATATTCAGTAAGTGCATATTTTCTCCCAAGTACTGTCCTTGACACTAAGGATAAAGCAGCAAAAAACAAACCAAACCAAACCGGGAACTAATGTCATATGAAGCTTACACCCTGAATTATAATACTTAGCTGTTATGATTTCCTATTATGAAAAACATTACGTCTAACACAGAAAAAAAAGGCTTCTCTCACAATCACATAAAATAAATCATCTACAAAGAATACAAATTGCAGAGGAGGCCACAAAACTGCATTGCACTTTGGAAGAGTTGGTTTATTCACTTACAAGTGTGACCAATGGCTAAGACAATGCAGCTAAAATAATAAAAAAAGGAGTCTGCCATAGACAAAGCTTAAATAAAAGTTATTGCTTATTTGTTTTCAGACAATTTTTAGTAGTTCTACCAGGCCATTGACACCTCTTACTTTTTCATCATGACAATGAATATCCTTAAATCCTGACACAATACATATCATCATTTGACACTGCATTCTGTAGTCAATCTAAGACTATGAGTTTACCCAGTCTAGTAACCCTGGAAGAAGTCTTTGATAATTATCTAATCCAAAGGCCAATTAAGATCAAATAAGCCCAATGAATTCTTACTAATATTTTGTAAAAGTAAATAAATTTTGAAAAATGTTGTGATAAAATATTGCTTGGAAATCATTCAAAAATTCATAATTTTTGTGGCTTTTTCATTTGTCTTCAGTAGAATCAGAGAATAACTTTAGATAACCCATTTATTCAACCAACTAATCCTCTACAGGTAACATTGATTGACTTCTTTAACCTTCCTTAATAGGTTAGGAGGAGAAAGCATCATTTCTAAAAATCGTTGGATTAGATGGTTTATCTACTGGGCAAAACAAAGGAATTACAGAATTTTGTAGTTGAAAGGAACAATATGGATCATCAAAGTCAGCAGCTTTCAAGCTTTGCTTTTTTAAGCTGTTTAATTCTTTCTTCAAATAAAAATTTATGCAGAAGTCCAAAATGTAAAACAGATAAAAGTGAAGATGCTCTGATTGAAATGTGGTGCGGGCCCTGGAGCTCCACTCCCGTGGTGACTGTAATGTAATTCACTGCAAGCCAAGAAGCTCTAGTTTAAACTTCTCTAACCAAATTCGAGTATTTCATTTCACATTTGAAGAAATTTAGGGTTTGCTAGGTCAAAATAAATACCATAGATGAAAATAAGTATATTTAAGATGAGAGAGCTGGTACAAATAGGACCAGGAGTAGAACAAGAGTCTCCTGATAGCTATTCCACATTTTTTCCCTTGACATTAAGATATAATATTTGGCACTAAGATTGAATTGAAGGTTAAACCAGATAATGCACTACTGTTACATTGCCAAGGTCACATAATAAGTAGAACTGTGGGCTGGGAGATACTCCTACAACCTCTTTGGAAGATCAAATCTGCCACCATCCTTCCTCTGACCACAAGATTTCGCATTCCTCAACCGTTAAAAATACATGTATCCTCACCTACATATATCCAAGTTTCATCGCGTTGCTGCATTGGCTCAAAGCTCATGATTCCATTAACAAAAGCAGGTTCAGGTTCAGAGGATCTTCAGATACATTTCTTCAAAGACAGTTCTTTGTGTACTATTCCTTGTCATATGAACATGAAGGAATTAGAGACAAATTAGCTTAATCACCACACCCAGCAAATGATAGTGGGGTAGCCTTAGTAAAAATGCCGTAAATAATCATGTTTAGAAACTGGAAGGAATGAGAGGCCCATAGCAGCTACTGATCTATAGCAATTGAGAAATACAGTCAGGAAACACTGCTAGTTCATTGATTCAGGCTCAGTCCTACTGTCTGAAAATGCTTTTCCATTGTTCTTGGTTTCATCTTTTGGCTTCTTGTTTTTTGCCCTGTTAGCCATCCTTTCTTTTTTGTAAGAAATGGCTGATGCTTGAAGCTAAGGAGGTTTCTCAGATGACTTCTGTCTTAGAGTAGCTCAAGAATATAAGACTTTTTTCATTCTATACTAACTGTAATTTTAGGTCATGACAATAGTGTTTCCTTGACAGCTCTTAAAAGTGTGTGGGATTTCCATAAGTCTTACTGGAGTTCAGTCCACAAAGCCACACCCTCATCTTTCTTTGATGTAAGCCCTTGCCTACTTGGTTCAGTTTTTGAAACTGCTATGGAACTGTACTCTTAGTCTTAGAAGTCCGATTTGAGATGTAGGATTTGGGAGTCTTAAAAAGCCCTTTTTCTATTTGAAGAAGTATACTGCCTTAGACCTTATTGAGGTCTTCACAAAGGTCTTTAAGATCTTACCTTTGGCTTCATCTTTGAACAATATTTTTTTTCCAGCACCATGGATTTAATGTCTGCCTAGAGGTTTCTTATTAATTTTAGCATATTAGCATTTATGTACACATACTGGCATTTGTGTACAACCTGAGAGATTAAAAAATGAGGAGCAGTTTTATTTTCAAACCCACCAAGTCCTTGTTTCCTTGTATGTAGGAATTCTTTCCTTAACTTATTTTGTTTCTTTATATGATAGGTAGCTAGAAGAAGCTAGACATGTAATGCAACATTTTACCTGAATATCTTCTTAACTAAATCACAGAATTCATTAGATTTTTTGTATATGTATATATATTGTCACAAGTAATAGTGTTGCTCAACTTTCTGCCACTACATAACTAGAGATTTTTATCCTCCTTCATTCAATTTTATTTTCTTCATTTTCCTTTGAGTCTTCACAGACATTCTCCTCAGGGTTCTTCAGGCTTTTGTTCACATTCTCAAGGACTTTCAGCTCCTGTTGACCATCCTTTCTCAAAGGCAATGCCACATAATTTAGGGTTTATTATAGCAGCATCCTCTGGTCTGGTTGCCATGACTTGATAACAAACCATCCTGAAGTTAGTGAGAAATAACAACAACAATCACTTGTTATTATTATTGTTACTGAATTTCTTATGGTTTGAGGAATTGACTGTGCTTGGTTAGGCAGTTCTCAGGTGTCTCTTGTGGTTTTTTTCAGATAATGGCTGGGGCTGGAATCTCTAAGGCTTTTCTTATGTTTCTGGCAATTGATGATGGCTGTTGGCTGGAATTTCAGCATCATCTCTTTCTGTGGCCTAGACTTTATTACAATATGGCGAAGGGATCCCAAGAGCAAGGTCCACAAGAGAGAAGCAGGTACAAGTGCTTGCCTTTTATGGCCTAGCCTCAGACATCACATAGCATTAATTTCAATGTACTCTATCAGTCAAGGCAATAACAAGAACCCACTTAGATGTAAGGAGGAAGGAGAAAGCACCTCCCTTAGAAAGAGAAGTACATAGTAAGAACTTCATGAATGATGGGAACCGATGCCTTTGGAAAGTAATATGCCAGAAACACCACAAAATGTCAACTGTAATGCATTGAATGGCAATAGGAAAACCTAATGAAGACAATATAATAGTGATATTAAACTATTTCAGCTACAATGGATGAAAACAGCTTAATGTATTTTTATTAAAAATAACTACTAAAAAGAGTCACATTAGAGATATTTGAAAAATTGTCTAACTCCATGTTGTAATGTTTGAAAATAGAACCAATAACATGTATGAATGTATGATAGCTAATGCTGGTAGAAAGCAAATATTTCACAATGCATGAGAAAAGTCATATGCAGTAGAACAAAGAAATATTTCAGACTGTCTTGAAGAGAGAAAATGGCCTGAATATGAAGAGAATAACTTTCCTATTAAATTCTAAGATGAAGTTATGTGATAAAACATAATTTCTGCAAGACTCAATTTTATGACTTTTAACCCTGTTTATTTCTCTTTTCAAAAAGAGATTTTTAAATAAGATAAATTGTATAAAAATAAAATAAATCTTAATGACTTTAAATGCTGCCACTATTTTGGGGCAGAAATTCTACATGCTTTTGACTACATATTGGGAAGGATCTCTCATCCTTTCTTGTGGGAAAGGAAGATGGGACAAGATTAATGGGTTTTAAGCTATTCGAGTTTTAAGATTGTTGGCGTCTCAAATCAGGAAGTACTTAAGTCATATCCCAAATAAGGAAGTACTTATGTCATACTTATATGAAGTTCAAGTAGATGATCATCTAAGTAAATGTCTTTTTTTAAAAAATGACCCTCCTTTCATTAAGTAACACTAACCTCCCACAGTAACTATATCTGTATATTATTCCCTTGCTATTTCTTTGCATTTAGGCCTTTAAAAAATTCCAAAAAGGGAAAATATTTATTGAATGTCTAATATGTGCTAGGCATTATGCATGTTAGCTTTTATTTCCCTCATGGCTAACTCTGATACAGGTATTCTTATCACCATTCATCTGGGGCTTGTTTGCTGGTTGCTTTATTTTATTTAAAAATACTTTCATGAAATTTGACAGGCATGTAAAAGCGTAATGAACACTTGCATGTCTATCACCCAAATTAAGAAATTAAGTATTCCAAATAAAGTAGAAGTCCTCTGCATGCCTTTTCATGAGCCCCTTCACCTCCTTCCTATCCTTGGACTAATTATTATGGATTTGTTGCTTTCATACGTAAAACAATATTGTTTTGATATTTTAAAATACTGAATCTTCTGCAGTGTTGTTTTCCTGAAAATTATGTTTTTATTTTTACCCATGTTGATGCAGGAATAATTCAGATTTTTTTTTCTTACAATGTATAGGCTCTATAATATTCATTATGTTTATTCATTTTTAAAAATATATTATTCCATCATTTGAGATTTTTCACCAGTACCCACCATTTTAAAATGAGTATTTTAGACATTATTTATTGACTTTTGTCAAAGAAATTAGGATCAGGATTAAGTCCTTCATGCCCACCCTAGTATCTCAAATTATAAATTATAATTTTTTGTTAAGTCGGCCTTTATTCTCTGTGTCATTATGAATATAAAATACTACTCATAAGTAAGCTGTATAGTTTTGTGGTTAGTTTTCATGCCTTTTTCTACTTCCCCCAACCCTCTCACTATTACTATGGGATGGGAAGTTGTGAGGCAGGGAAGGACTGCTATTTAGTTTCATAATCGTGTTTTAAAAGTATGTAAGTGGGCTGGACGCAGTGCTCACACCTGTAATCTCAGCACTTTTGGAGACCTCGAGCGAATCACAAGGTCAGGAGTTCGAGACCAGCCTGACCAACATGGTGAAACCCTGTCTATACTAAAAATACAAAAACTAGCCAGGCATGGTTGCCTGTGCCTGTAATCCCAGCTACTCAGGAGGCTGAGGCAGGAGAATCGCTTGAACCTGGGAGGCTGAGGTTGCAGTCAACCAAGATCATGCCATTGCACTCCAGCCTTAGCAACAGAGCAAGACTCAGTCTCAAATTAAAAAAAAAAAGGGTATAGGTGGCATTTTAATAAAAATTTAACTTATTAAAAGGAAAGGGAATGAGTGTCAGGAAGGAAGAAATAAAGAAAAAGAGGGGGAGATAAGAGTGTATTTTCTATTTATATTTATTACTTTGTAATACTATCTCATTTAAAATATATATTTTTTATTCCTTTTCATGGAAAATGACTTCGAGTGCTGAATTTCAGTTTAGTCTTCTTAAGTTGGCTGATTCTGTATCTAGTGTGCTACTCTCTTTGCACCCCACAGGGTTGCCCATGAAAGTTTCTACCATCAATGAAAATTTGCACTGGACATATTAAACTGGCAAGACAATTCTGTTCAAAACTATTGCAATATGGACAACACATTGAACTTGACTCCTCCAAAACAAAAGGCAGGGGAGTTTTTAAGCATTGAGGTGAGCTGGTAGAAAAATACCAGAGGAAGTTAGAAGGGAGGTTAGTCAACATGTTCAAGCTCTTTGTGTTTGCTAATTGTGTTTATCAAGTTCAACTTTATCTGCTAACTTTTATGTCTCAAAGTTAAGCTTCTACCTTGTCACAATGGCTGGGAGGTGGGGACCCTGTCTCTTCTTCATGACTACATTTCAAAGAGATGGCTCCCAAGTCCTTGGGAAAGAGATTACTGGATTGTAAACTGGGCAAGAGGCTGGAAGAAGATTTACATTTCAAAAAGCAGAGCAAGAATTTAGGATTGAAATTTTTCTAAAGCAAATGCTTTGATGCTCCCAGAAAAGAGAGATCAGGGGTGTATATATTCAGGAAGAAATCTGTCTAGATTTTGTCAAGCTGAGGGGAACGATAAGGCTGTCTTCGTCACTACAGAATCTGTTACCGGATGGTTGTTCACAATATGGACATTGCAAAGGCGATTAAACTTTCATGATGCCTGAGAAAAATGTTGATACTTTAGTGGATGGGGTGGAGGGTGACAGGGCTGCCAAATGTCCTAAAATGTATGGAATATGTTCACCTAATAGCAATCTTCCTACTCCAAAGGTCAATAGTGCACCCATTGAGAAAGGATGATATCCAGCTCTTTTAAGGGACATGTCCAAAGTTTCTATGACTGGAGATCTTAATAGTTAAGAGGCTATTGAAATGTCTGTTTTGATATGACAGAATTATACTTCCACTTACTTTCTGCAATAGGACAGACTACACTTCCACTTATAATTTTTTACCTCAGGGTACATTTTCTCACATCTACTAGGTGTATGTTTCCAAGTACTGAATTACAGAGCTCCTCATCTTCTTCTGCCACGGTCACAAAAACATATATGCAAATTATGCCCAAGAAATTGTCCTTGATTTTCACAATTCCTGGACATGACTATGTATAATATAATTAAAAATTACATAATTACATGAGTAATAGATTTCCAGCTTTTTTAAATAAATTATTTACAAGATTTTGGTGCTTTTCTCATATTTTTAAAAAAGTTTATCACAGCTTCACCTCTGCAAGAGGAATGTAGCATGGAATAAATCATGTCTGAAGAATTGGTTTTCAATTTTGTCAACTTTTCAGTAATTCCAAACAATGGGATTGGCATAGGGTGATATGGTTTGGTTATAATCATTTTCTGCATTGCCACATCTTTTAAACTACATTATTGAATTACATTTCCACCATAGATAATCTCAAAAGTCTATTTTGTTTGATTAGAATGTAAAACCAAAAATAACAGATTGTGCTACTTTGATAGGTAATTTTAAAGTAATTGAGATCATAATATATATATATATTTTTCTATGCAATTAGAGATTTCTGGAACCTTTACTTATTACAACATATGTGGCAAATATATGGCAGTGATATACTATTTAATAGTTTATATACTATTATTCTGTTATTATTACTGTTATACTATTATTCAAATAATTATACTATTATTACTATATATACTACTATGCTAGTATTATATATATATCATTATATTATTATATGTATATATAAAATAGTATATTATAGCCACAAATATACTACTCATTCAAACATATTAGAATATATTTGCATTATATTACTGAATACTCTGTATTTTCCACATGAGCGTAATAATCACCATATGAAATCAAATAAGCTTCCTGGCCCCATACCTTCCTTTAAACACCATACCCACTCTCTTTGCTTCTCTTCTGTGGTAGGCAGATAATTACTTCCAAATATATATGTGCATTAATCCATAACATCTGTGAAAATACTATCTTACAATGCAAAGGAGTCTTTGTAAATGTGGTTAAAGGCAAGGACCTTCAAAAAGGGAGATTTTCCTGGATTATTCAAGGGAGCCAGTCTTGCCATATGAATCCGTAGAACTGGAGGAACTTTCATGGCTGAGTTAGAGACAGTGATGTGATAATTATAAAAAAGGGTCAGAGAGAGATGCAATGTTGCTGGTTTTCAAGATGAAGGGAGCCGTGAACCTCAAAATAGAAGTTGGGGAAGCCGAGGAAACAAAATTCTCTTCCAGAGCCTCTGAAAAGGAACACAGCACAACTTATATCTTAATTTCATCCTAGTGAGACAGATGTTAGATCTATAACCTACAAAACTATTAAATAATACGTTTGTATAATTTATGCTTCTAAATTTGTGGTAATTTGCTAACAGTAGCATAGAAAATGAATATACTTTTACAGCTAAATTTGTTAAAAGAGGTATCTCTTGCTGCTAACGTTAATTCACTTTGAATTTTTTCTCTAAACCATTCCTGTAAGGCTTGCATTCTCACCACTCTACTGATTTGTTATCAAAGACATCTTTGAACTTTATGTCTCCTAAATCCAATGGTTACTTCTGTTTTTATCTCTACTGCCTCCTTAGCAATATTTTAATCAGTTGACCAATTTTCCCTTATAAAAATACTGCTTTAGTTTGGATTTAGGGAAAACCCACGTACCTGGGTTTCTTCCTTACATGATTTTGCTAATCTGTTTCCATGTCCACAAATACAAGATATGTAACTATTACTGTACATTTCCCCTTCCTAATTCCAATACCCAATTGTCTACTTGTCTTTATCACTTAATTCTCTAATAATATGTCAAACATTGTGGCCAAACCAAAATTCTTAATTTTTGTGCCAGATCTTCTCCTACTCATTCTATTTCTCAAGCCAAACTCCTAAAAATTACGCTAGATTTGTTTATAGCTAGTCTTTCATGTTCAATTCTTTGAAAATACTACTGTCTTCACTGTCTCCAATCTGTCCACTTTTCTTTATCACCTTTAACGCTGTTTTAACTCAAATAATCCCATCTCTGCCTCCACATTGCAAAGGCCTCCAATAAGTTCACTTGCTTAAGCTCTTTTCACCTCATTCCCCACATGAAAACGGTGTTCTTTAAATAGCTGCCAACGTGATTTTTTTGACAATGTAAAACATATAGAATCACTACCCTTATAGTACTCAAATGAATTCACAATCCTCCAGTGGAATTTCATTTTATTTACAATGAAACTCAAACTCTAACCCCTCTTACCAACACTACATTATATAAACTCTATTCCTTCCATGATTTTACATCATAGGATACACTTCTATATCCTCCAATCTTCAATCATTGAGTGCAAGTGGGCCTTTAAATGAATATTTCTTCCTCCTGGTATTCTCTTTTCTTAGACCTGTATGGCACCTCCTTATCACCCTTAGTTCAAAGACAAGGTTGCACAGAGGCCTTCTCTTGTCATCAAATACAAGGTAGTCATCTAGTCACTGTCATATTTTCTAATTCTTTACATAGTATTTATCTATTTTTCCTTGTTTCCATGTGCATTGATTTGTTTTTGTTTTTGGTCTGAGATGGAGTCTCCCTCTGCTGCCCAGGTTGGAGTGCAATGGTGTGATCTCAGCTCACTGCAGCCTCCACCTCCCAGATTCAAGCAATTCTTCCTCCTCAGCCTCCCAATTAGCTGGGATTGCAGGTGCCAGCCACCATGCCCAGCTAATTTTTGTATTTTTAGTAGAGACAGGGTTTCTCCATGTTGGCCAAACTGGTTTTGAATGCTGCCTCAGCCTCCCAAAGGGTTGGGATTACAGGCGTGAGCCACTACACCAGACCAGCTACCCACTCAAATGTGCATTGATTTCTTATCTTGTCTGTACTGGAACATAAGCTTCTTGATAGTAGATTACTTGTCTGTTTGCTGCTGTATCCTCAGAACCTAGAATAATGTTGTTTGTCCATTATATCTTCATTTTGTGTCACAGAGAGAATTACATGTCTTCCAATTCAGGCTAGGGCAATCATGCAAGATAAAGAAACAAAGGGTATTCACATAGGAAGAAAGGAAGTCAAATGGTCTCTGTTTGCAGACAACATGATTGTATATTTAGAAAACGCTATTGTCTGAGCCCCAAAACTCCTTAAGCAGATAAGCAACTTCACCAAAGTCTCAGAATACAAAATCAATGTGCAAAAGTCACAAGCATTTCTATATAACAATAATAGACAAACAGAAAGGCAAATCATGAGTGAATTCACATTTGCAACTGCTATAAAGAGAATGAAATACCTAGCAATACAACTTACAAGGCACATTGGGACCACTTCAAGAAGAACTATAAACCACTGCTCAAGGAAATAAGAGAGGACATAAACAAATGGGAAAACGTTCCATGCTCATGGATAGGAAGAATTAATGTCACGATAATGACGGTCTTGTCCAAAGTAATTTATAGATTCAGTGCTATTCCCATCAAGCTTCCAGTGGCTTTCTTTGCAGAATTAGAAAAAAATAAAATACTTTAAATTTTGCATAGAACCAAAAAAGAGCCTGTATAGCCAAGAAAATCTTAAGCAAAAAGAAGAAAACTTGAGACCTCAGGCTACCTGACTTCAAACTGTAATACAAGGCTACAGCAACCAAAACAGCATGGTGCTGGTATCACAACAGACATATAAATCAATGGAATAAAACAGAAACCTCAGAAATAATACCACACATCTACAACCATCTGATCTTTGACAAACCTGACAAAAACAAGCAATGGGGAAGGATCTATTGAGTAAACAGTGTTGGGAAAACTGGCTAGTCATATGCAGAAAACTGAAACTGGACCCCT
>CAUYQU010003443.1:0-15354 GCA_963574635.1 Cheracebus regulus | reverse complement strand
AAGACAATTCTAAGCAAAAAGAACAAAGCTGGAGGCATCATGCTACCTGACTTCAAACTATACTACAAGGCTACAGTAATCAAAACAGCATGGTACTGGTACCAAAACAGAGATATAGACCAATGGAACAGAACAGAGGCCTCAGAGGCAATGCCACACATCTACAACCATCTGATATTTGACAAATCTGACAAAAACAAGCAATGGGGAAAGGATTTCCTGTTTAATAAACGGTGTTGGGAAAACTGGCTAGCCATGTGCAGAAAGCAGAAACTGGACCCCTTCCTGCACCTTACACTAAAATTAACTCCAGATGGATTAAAGATCTAAACATAAGCCCCAACACCATAAAAGCCCTAGAAGAAAACCTAGACAAAACCATTCAGGACATAGGCATAGGCAAGGACTTCATGACTAAAACGCCAAAAGCATTGGCAACAAAAGCCAAAATAGACAAATGGGATCTAATTAACCTCCAGAGCTTCTGTACAGCTAGTTAGAGTGAACTAGCAACCAAGAGAATGGGAAAAAACGTTTGCAATCTACCCATCTGACAAAGGGCTAATATCCAGAATCTATAAAGAACTAAAACAGATTTACAAGAAAAAAACAAACAACCCCATTCAAAAGTGGGCAAAGGATATGATCAGACATTTTTCAAAAGAAGACATATTTCAAGCCAACAAACATGAAAAAATGCTCATCATCACTGGTCATTAGAGAAATGCAAATCAAAACCACATTGAGATACCACCTCACGCCAGTTAGAATGGCGATCACTAAAAAAACTGTAGACAACAGATGCTGGAGAGGATGTGAAGAAATAGGAACAATTTTACACTGTTGGTGGGAATGTAAATCAATTCAACCATTGTGGAAGACAGTGTGGCGATTCCTCAAGGATCTAGAAATAGAAATTCCATTTGACCCAGCAATCCCATTACTAGTTATATATCCAAAGGATTATAAATCCTTCTATTATAAAGACACATGCACACGTATATTCACAGCGGCACTATATACAATAGCAAAGACCTGGAACCAACCTAAATGCCCACTGATGAGAGACTGGACAAGGAAAATGTAGCACATCTACACTATGGAATGCTATGCAGCCATAAAAAATGATGAGTTCATGTCCTTTTAGGGACATAGATGAATGTGAAAACCATCATTCTCAGCAAACTGACACAAGAACAGAAAATTAAACACCGCATGTTCTAACTCATAGGTGGGTGTTGAACAATGAGAATACACGGACATAGGGAGGGGAGCATCACACACTGGGGTCTGTTGGGAAGGAATAGGGGAGGAATAGCATGGGGTAGGGAAGTTGGGGAGGGATGACATGGGGAGAAATGCCAGATGTAGGTGACGGGAGGATGGAGGCAGCAAACCACATTGCCATGTATGTACCTATGCAGCAATCCTGCATGATCTGCACGTGTACCCCAGAACCTAAAGTGCAATAAATAATAAATTAATAAATAAATAAAGAAGCTGTAAAATGACCAATCTAATAAATATACTTCCACTATTGATCTATGTCCTTCAACAAACAGATTGGAGCTCTGGAAAAAAAAAATGTTAAATAACATATAACAAGGCACATTTTCTTTATTCTAAAATTATAAAAAATATAATCTTAAAAGGATTACTGTGCTGACAAATAACAACACAATCATCATTCTTAGTAATTCTTAAATAAATGACTTAAGTCAGGCTGAAAAATAATAGGGTAATTTTAAAAAATAAATACTATTAGTATAAAAACATCCCTTCTATAATCAGGACAAAGGCATGTGCACCTGCTCATACCATTTTTATTCACTATTATACTGGTGTTATTTTCCAGTGCAGTAAGGTAAGAAAAGCAAATAAAAAGAATACAGGTAAGAAAAAAGTAGAACTATCTTTATTATCTGATGACATGAGCATTTGTAGAAAATCCTAAGTAATATACAAAAGACTATACAATAGGCAGGGTGTGGGGCTGACACCTGTAATCCCAGCACCTTGGGAGGCTGAAACAGGTGGATCACCTGAGGTCAGGAGTTCTAGACCAGCCTGGCCAACATGGAGAAACTCTGTCTCTACCAAACATACAAAAACTAGCCAGGTGTGGTGGTGGGTGGCTGTAATCTCAGCTACTCTGGAGGCTGAGGCAGGAGAATCACTTGAACCTGGGAGGCAGAGTGGCAGTGAGCAGAGATTGTGCCACTACACTCCAGCCTAGGGGACAGATTGAGACTCTGTCTCCAAAAATTTAAAAAATAAAATAAAAAGACTATGGAATATATAAACAGAGAAATATAAAAATCCTTTGGGAGACCGAGGCAGTCAGATCACCTGAGGTCAGGACTTCGAGACCAGCATGGCTAATATGGTGAAACCCTTTTTCTACTAAAAATACAAAAAAATAGCCAGGCATGATGGCACAAGCCTATAATCCCAGCTACTTGGGAGGCTGAGGCAGAAGAATCACTTGAACCCAAGAGGCAGAGGTTGCAGTGAGCCAAGATCACGCTGTTGCACTCCAGCTTGGGCAAAAAGAGTGAGACTCTGTCTCAAAAAAAAAAAAAAAAAGGAAATATAAAAATCACATTTAGGCCAGACACGGTGGCTCACGCCTGTAATCCCAGCACTTTGGGAGGCCAAGGCAGGCAGAACACAAGGTCAGGAGTTCGAGACCAGCCTGGCCAACATAGTGAAAGCATGGTGAAACCCCATCTCTACTAAAAATACAAAAATTAGCTGGGGTAGTCCCAGCTACTTGGGAGGCTGAGGCAGGAGAATTGCTTGAACCTGGGAAGCAGAGGTTGCAGTGAGCTGAGAGCACGCCATTGCACTCCAGCCTGGGTGACAGAGTAAGACTCCATCTAAAAAAAAAAAAATCACATTATTTCTATATATTAAAAACAACCAACCTGGAAATAAAATTTAAGGATAATCTTTTAAGATAGCCTCAAAAATATTAAAAGTTTACAAGATAAATTTAATAAAATGTGTAAGATTTGTACACTGAACACTTCTGAGAGAAATTATAGAGAACCTAAATAAATGAAGAGATACACCATGTTCATTAAACAGAAGATTCAATATTGTTAAGATATAAAGTCTCCCCAAATTGATCTATAGATTCAACACCATCCCGATACAAATCTCAGCAGGCAATACAATGGAAGAGGACAGACTTCTCAAAAAATGATGTTGGAGCAACTGGGCATCCAAGACAAAAATAAATAAGTAAACCTTTGACCTAAACCTCTCGATTTTCCACAAAATTAACTACAAATGGTCATTTCCTTAAATGTAAAATATAAAGATATAAAACTTTTAGAAAAGATGCAGGAGAAAATCTTAGGAACCTGGGGCTAGGCAAAACGTTCTCAGATTTGGCATGTGACATAAGATAAAAATTGATCAATTGGACATCATCAAAATAATAAACTTTTTTCAGTGAAAGCCCAGTTTGAGATCATGAAAGGACAAGCTATGGAGTGTGAGGAAATATTTGCAAAACACCAATCTGATGAAGAACTAACATCTGGAATATTAAAGAACTTTGGGCCAGGTATAATGGCTCATGCCTATAATCCCAGCACTTTGGGAAGCTAAGGTAGGAGGATCCCTTGAGCCCAGGAGGTCGAGACCAGCCTGGGCAACATGGTGAGAACTTGTCTCTACAAAAATCAAAGAATAAAAAAGTTAACTGGGCATGATGATGCATGCCTGTAATCTCAGCTACTTAGGAGACTTAGGTGGGAGGATTGTTTGAGCCGAGAAGTCAATGCTGCAGGGAGCCACAATCATGCCACTGCACTCCAGTCGGAGCCAAACAGTGAGAGATCCTGTCTCAAAAACAACAACTGAAAACTCAATAGTAATAAAAAAAAGAAAATCCAATTAGAAAAAGAAAAAAAGGTATGAAGAGACATGCTACAGAAGAGGAGACAGATAACAAGCACATGAAGAGATGACCATTCAATATTATTAGCCATTAGGAAAATGCAATTAAATCAAAATGAGATAGCATTAAACATTATCAGAATGAGTAAAATAGAAAATAATGACAACACCAAAAGCTGGCAAGGATATAGAAAAACTGGATCATTCATACTGCTAATGGGAACGTAAAATGAAGAACACTTTGGCAGTCTCTTACAAAACTAAACATTCAACTACCTACCATATGACATAGCAGCTGTACTCTTGGGCATTTATCCCAGATAAATGAAGACTTATATTACATTCTAGTTTATTGCAGCTTAATTAATCATGGCCCAAACAACCCAGATGCTCTTCAACATGTGAATGGTTAAACAAACTGTGGTACACTAATACCATAGAGTACTGCTCAGCAATAAAAAGAACAAACTTTTGATACATACGACTTAGATAAATCACCAGGGAATTATGCTAAGTGAAAAAAAAAAATACTAAGTGGTAAAAAAAAAAGTCAATTTCAAAAGGCTAAGTATTATACTATTCCATTTATACAACATCCTTGAAATTGCAACATTAAAGAAATGGAAAAACAGATTAGTGGTTGCCAGGCATTAGGAACAGAGAGAGGCTAAGGGGGCAGCAGATGTGCCTAGTAAAGAGGAACATGAAGGACCCTATGGTGGTAGACATCTTCTTTGTCTTGCCTGCAAATGCCAATATTATGGCTGTGATATTGTTCTACACTTTGGCAAGACGATACCACTGGGGGAAACTGGGTGAGGCATACATGGAATCTCTGTATGATTTCATAAAACTGCATGTGAATTTACAACTATTTCAAAATACAAAGCTTAATTTTAAAAAATCCGAACAGGTTTTATGTTGAAACTGATTTATCTACAGATTCAACATTATCCTAATCAATATCCCACCACATTTATCTTTTGTAGAAACTGACAAATTGAATTTAAATATTCATCAACCATAAGGTTCAAAATCCTATGGTTCATATGGGAAATGTTTCCTTTAATTTCTGATTAGAAGTTGAGAGCTTAATTATTTAATTTAATTAATATCAATTTGTTCCATTACGTAGCTATCTGGCATTAAACTATATTTTAATTTCAACTTGCAAAACTATACCTGCTTAAAATGCTACTTAAAGACCTCTTTCTTCAAGTACATCTGGTTACCATCTCTGCCCTTAAGAAATCAAGTTGCCTTTCATAAGGTTAAAGGTACATAAATCAGACCAGAAGAAGAAACTGGCAAAAAATCCACGAAATGGCATTCTATAAAGTCTTGTTTCCATATACTCTTCCCAAATTAGTTTGTTGCCCAAATTAAACAAAAGTAGCAATAATCACCAACACAACAAAATTATTTTTTTCAAAAGAACTCTAATAAAATTTAAATCACAATATAAGTCCAAAGAGATGGGCTTTTGTCTGGTCAACAATGGGAAAAGATAGTAGCCATGTCAAAGACTGAGCTCAGCATTTCCGCTATTAATTCATCTCCATTTCTATTTACTGAGTGCATCTTGTCCTATATTTCCTACTGATGAAGAGATCAGTAAATACCAGCAGGCTTCTGGAAAATTGAGTCTGGTGAAGCTTTATCCCAAAGTCAGAAGAAAAATGAGGAGCACAAATGAGATGTGGCAGGAAAGAGATAGGATAACACTCAAATGGCATGATCACAATTTTAACTTAAACATTTTACATAATGTATTCAACTAAACTATAGCTGATTTACCCAATACATGATCTTTCTAAATATTAAAATGTTTTACTGACACACATAGTATTACCAAGAATTAGCTGAAACTTGGCATACTATCCTGGAAAGTTTAACCATCACTAAAACATACAATCTGGGACAGTACTATAGAGAAAGGACTAAACATTCCAGGAATTCCAGCCTCCTTATAGTAGCCTTTAACCTTTTTATAACTGTGACTCGCAATTCATATTATAATCCAGCACTCAAACATGTACATGTTTATACAACACACACACTCTTGAAACTATTGTTTCATGAAGTAGTAATGATTCTGATAATGTGCAATGTGCTCTGATTTTTCTCCATCTATTTTTTTTTTCTTTTTGGTGACAGAATCTGACTGTGTCACCCAGGCTGGCGTACAGTGGCAGTGGCATGATCATAGCTCACTGCAGCCTCAGTCTCCCAAGTAATTGAAACTACAGGCTCATGCCACTGTGTCCAGCTAATTTTTTAATTGTTTTTTTTTTGTAGAGGCAGGATCTTGCTTTGTTGCCCAGGCTGATTTCAACCTCCTGGACTCAAGCAGTTCTCCCACCTTGGCCTCTCAAAGTGCTGGGATTCCAGGTGTGAGCCACTGTGCCTGGCCTACCATTTTATTTTGATACTAATTTTTTTAAGTATTGCCAACAACTGAAGGGGAAAAAGAAAAAAAAAAGTAGTTATGGACCATTAAATTAATTTCTTATAATCTCCTAAAGGATCCCTATATTGTGGTTTGAAAAACAGTGCTATACAAATGGCAGTAAAATATTAGCATCTGGGAAACTTTTTGTGGGGGATGGAATTTCACTGTTGTTGCCCAGGCTGGAGTACAATGGCAGGATCTCGGCTCACGGCAACCTCTGCCTCCCACGTTCAGGCTATTCTCCTGCCTCAGCCCCTCAAGTAGCTGGGATTACAGGCATGCACCATCACACCCAGCTAATTCTGTATTTTTAGAGATGGGGTTTCTCCATGTTGGTCAGGCTGGTCTCAAATTCCTGACCTCAGGTGATCCACCTGCCTCGGCCGCCCAAAGTGCTGGGATTACAGGCGTGAGCAACCTCGCCTAGCCCATGTGAGAAATCTTGATGAAGGGTGTCCAAGAATTCTTTGTATGACTCTAGTATTTTTTTTTTGGAAATCTAAAATTATACAAATAAAAAATAAATTTAAGAATGCATCTAATTCACTTCACAGAGGAATAAGATTGTAGATGAAGTTACCATGCCTCATACATGTTTTATTTCCTCATTTCCCCTCCCCTTTCCTTACTGTCACACAACTCTTGGCATATAGCATGGTTTCAGTATGCTGAACAAGAAATATATGAGAAGGTATAAGTCAGAGATGACACCATAAAGTAGGTGGATCTTTAGCTGGGCCTTCGAAGCAGCAAATTTTGATTAGTAAAGCAGAAGGAATATCAGCAAAGGGACATGGATTAAAAATTAACACTAGGGCTGGGCACAGTGGCTCACATCTGTAAGCCCAGCACTTTGGGAGGCTGAGGCAGGTGGATCACTTGAGGTCAGGAGTTCGAGACCAGTCTGGCCAACATGGTAAAACCCCATCTCTACTAAAAATACAAAAATTAGCCAGCCCTGGAGGCAGGGCCTATAATCCCAGCTACCTGGTGGGGCTGAGGCAGGAGAATCACATGAACCCAGGAGGGAGAGATTGCAGGGAGCTGAGATTGAGCTACTGCACTCTAGCCTGGGCAACACAGTGAGAATCCATCTCAAAAAAAAAAAAAAAAAAAGACAGAAAAAAAAAATTAACACTACGTTTCATGCTTTTAATCAATTTATCAGTGAAGACTCAAAGTACAGATTCACCAAAAAATTCCAAAAACCATTTTTTTCTTTTTCTTCTTCTTCATAATGACATCAATAAAATGAAAATTCACAGAAAAAGGTAACACATGGTAAACAAAAGCTGTGAGATTTATATAAACTTACTGAGTGCCACCAAGAATGCCATTATCCCGTCTCTTCTTAGAAAACTACAAATTAGGAGAAGTAAAAATTATACCTCAAAATTCTGTTCCATTATGTTTCCACCTTTACTCAAACTCTCCATGATGGCCTTATTCCGAAGAATATCCTCTTCACTGAGATGTTCTCTTCTTTTCCTTGATTCTAAAACAAGTCCATTCACCAGATAAAAGTCTGCCAAAAAGTTTCCTACTCTTTCCTAAAACAAAACCAAATATTTAAAAATAAAATTTTTAGGTTAAAAGAAGTGTCAAGGTAATATATTTTTCTATAAATATGTAACATGTAGGTGAAAACAAATATCCCTTTGGTACTTGAAATTATCAAATTCTCTTACATTTTCTATGTTTATACAACATATACACCTCAGTTATTCAGTAAGTTAAAAAAAATACACAAAAGCATACATTTCAAATCAGTAAAGGAAAATTTAAAACACACAAAAATGTATGATAGTTAATTTGCAAATTATTTTAAATAAAATTGCCACATAGTATTTCTTTAGATCCTACTCCCAAGTAGCACAAAGCTATCTCAAAACTATTAAGCTGGCAGGCAAATATCATGAGTAACAAGGAGGGGTCAGGGATAACACTGTTCCCATTTTATAGATAGAAAAAAGTGGAATAAAAAGAAATAAATAGTCCAAGTCATATAAGAATCTCTAGTACAACCAGAATCAATCGCCTGTTCAAATTCTCTATTCTCTAACCGGATCAAACGTCAAGTTACAGCTGCTTATTTTCAACAAAGGAAAGAGTAGTCTTGCTCACCAATACAATTAAAGTGTTTTAGGGAAACTCAAGTGGTGTAAAGGACATCGAGAAAAGTCATTACTTCCTTTCAATAAAGTCCTCTTAATCCTTCAACATTAACTTTTACCTTTTTCAGACCCACAGGTATTCAGAGTTTGAAATACCTTACTTCAAAAAAAAAAAAAAAAAAAAAGAGAAGATAAATAATTTATCGGAAACAAGCTTCCCATTTCTATCTGCATGCAAATCACATGGTCTCCACCCTGCTGCTGTTTACTGACATTCCAAAACTACATGTTCAGAGTTGTGTTCCGGTCCACCTTGCAAAAAAAAAAAAAAAAAAAGCAAAGCATTCTGCACCAGTTTCTACCTACAAAATGGGAACCATAAGCATTACTGACTCCCTCCTTACCTGTCAAAGATTTAAGAAGATCACCTAGATGCTTCAAGAGCTTTGAGCTGCTTAGCAGTAGTACTAGATGATTAGTAGTTTCAATTTTTATCTTCTCTTGAAGTGATCCACCTAATGCTGCCCAGAAGAACAGAGTACAAACAAATAAGACTTTAAAGCCAACAAATGGACTGCAACGTAGGACCTCACAACTGAGAATGCTGTAATGCCATTAGGCTGAGAGGAAAAATAGTGAGCCTAGACTTCATAACAGAATTAATCTGTGGCTGGGAAATAATCAGGTGGTAATTATCAGTTTTTGAAACCTTATAATAAAAAAGCACTTAGTACATGTAAATTATTATATCAACAAAATGTTAAGTGTGTATTCCCCATTATCCAGCCACTTAATTTCTTGCTACCTATAATAGGCAATGCAAAGGCATGTACAACAATGATAAACACATCATTTATAATGGCAGAAAACTAGACACAAACGTGTCTATTCACTTAAATGTCTAAAAACAAGGCTGAATAAGTTATAGTATATCCATCATATAGAATACGATACAATTGCTAAAAAGAATAAACTAGCACTACATGTGCTGGTAAGAGAAGACTTCTAAGACACACTAAACAATGGAGGAAATATGCTAATTGCAAAACAATAGATATAATATAACACTTTATGAAAAAGTAAACATCAACAACAAAAGGCTACCTATTATTATGAGTACATATTTATGTATGGAGAGCATAAAAAAGGGTCTGGAGGATATAAAAACTGGTAACATTCTACAAGGGTATGTGGGATTGTGGGCAGTGGCCAAGGAGGGCTTTTTAGCTTTTTGTATAAAGATGTAAGATAATTTTATGTGTCAGTGTGGCTAGGCTATGGTGCCAGGTGTTTGGTTAAACACCAGTCTAGATGTTGCTGCGAAAGTATTTTTTAAATGTGATTAATAATCAGTGAATTCTAAGTAGAGCTAATTACCCTGCATAATGTGGGTGGGCCTAATGTAATCAGTTTGAAAACCTTAAGAGCAAAAACTAAGGTTTCCGGGGGGAAAAAAAAAGCAATTCTACCTCAAAACTGCAACACAGAAACTCTGCTTGAGTTTCTAGCCTGCAGATTTCTTTCTCTCTCTCTTTCTTTTTTTTTTTTTGAACAGGGGTTCGCTCTGTTACCCAGGCTGGAGTGCAGTGGTGTGATCACTTACTATGGCCTCAACCTTCTGGGCTTGAGTAATTGTCTCACCACATCCTTCCAAGCAGCTGGGACTATAGGCTTGTGCCACCTTGGCCATCTAATTTTTAAATTTTTTGTAGAGTTAGGGTGTTGCTATGTTGCCCAGGAGGCCAAGCCCGAACGTTTCTAACTCAAGAGCACAACATCCACTCTTTCCTAAATTTCCAGCCTGCTGGATTGCTCTACATTTCAGAATTGCCAACTCCTACAATTCATGAATGACTCCTGAAAATAAATCAATTTCTTCCTCCTTCTTCTCCTCTCTCCCTTACTCTTTTTTTCTTCCTCTCTCTCCTCTCCCCTTCTCTCTCTCTATTGGTTTTGTTTCTCAGATAACCCTATTAAGGCTTTTTAAAAAAAATTCTCCAGTGAGGATATATTCATTTCACTCTGTGTAACAAAGAAAATACAATTTTTAATAGAAGTCAGTCTTGACCCTTATTTGATGTGGTTACTTATTGCTGAATTTAAAATTTTATAAAAATGCTTCTTCATACAGCTCATTCCAATTTTTTTTTTTTTTGAGTAGAGTCTCGCTATGTCCCTGGCTGGAATGCAGTGGTGTGTTCTCGGCTCACTGCAACCTCCACCTCCCGGGTTCAAGCAATTCTCCTGCCTCAGCCTTCCAAGTAGCTGGGATTGCAGGCGAACGCCACCATGTCTGGGTAATTTTTGTCTTTTTAGCAGAGAAAGAGTTTCACCATGTTGGTCAGGCTGGTCTTGAACTCCTGACCTCGTGATTACTGGCCACAGCCTCCCAAAGTGCTGGGATTACATGCGTGAGCCACCATGCCCAGCCTCAAAATTTTTGAATATACATTTGAATGGACTTATATAACCTCTTACTGACAGACACAATGGAAATTATGGAAATAATTTATACTAACAGGGAAACTTCCACTGAGATTTAACATTTCTACAGTGTTGCAGAAATGTATTTAATCTTAGTCATAGGCACAGAATACAAGAAACAAATGGTAAGTAAATGAGAAATCAAAAGTGGGGAGAAAATCAGGTTCAGGTAAATAGATTCAAGTGTATCCCTTTTTGTAGTCTTCTTACGGAATAAAGTGCTAGAAATATAATGGAATCAAGTGAAAACATTGTTTTCTGTATAATAAACAAGGCAGCTAGCAATAAGAGTCCTTCCTGACACAGAATTTAAATGAGCTCAGCTTTCTTTCCTGAATTCTCCAAGGACACATTCTGACTCTAACCATCCATTATAATTCCCTCTCTGAATTCAAGGAAGAGAGAAAAAAACTACTTGGAGACAATTCTGTAAGCTATTCTTGCATTTCTATGACATTATTTTGGAAATATTAAATACCAAACAATCATTAAAGTTTAAAAATCTAGATTTACACATACCGTTTTATCTTCCCGAAAAAGCCATCCTGTCTGGGCACGCGTGAAAGAAATTGATTTTGTTGATAAAGTTGCAGAGTAAATATCACTGCTCATTAAAATATCAACCTCTTCTTCTGTTTCCATCTCTGATTCCTGGGATGGAAGCAAAAGTTAAATATAAGAATCTAGGTTTCTCAAAAGTTCTTAGTGCTGCATATGAAAATAACAACAATTATAATGTTACTGATTTTTAAAGACAAAAAGGACAGTTTCTAAATAATGTGAAGTGCTACTTACTCTAAAAAGAATTAGATGTTTAAACTGTACACATTAATATCTTCTCTAAGTTAGCATTATGACTAATTATGCATCCATAAAATCAGGACACATGAAATATAGTACTTTTACCCTGTTAAAGATATGTAATGGAAGCAGTACTAGATTACCCATTATAGAGCTATATAGTCTGTTGAGGAATTTTTAAAAACTACTTTAAGAATTAAGTTGACAGACCTGAGAAAAATGCTCAGATAAAGGATATTTTTCTTTCAATACAGATGAATCTTACTTTAGTTCTTTATAATGCAAAGACCCACTACTGTCATTTGAATCTTTCTTTCCCAGTAAGTTCTAAGTGGAATAAAGAAAGGAAGGAGAGAACAGGAGGGAAGGACAGGAGGAAGGGAAGCAGCAGAGAGGGAAGGAAGGAAAAGTAAGAAGGAATCTTTTCTATATTCCTTACAAAATAGAAAAGAATCCATAAATATCAACCCATGATTTCTAATCTTAATGAGTAGCCTTGCATCAGGTTTTATCCTGTACATATTTCCTAGTGCTGGTATTAATAACTGAGCAATAATTATTTTTTGTATGAGAAAAAAGGAAAGTTATGTGCTTGATTCAGGGATAGAAGACTATGCAATCAAGTATAGAAGAGTATGTGAGCAGGTATAAGATGAGATTCTACTCCATAATAGGCCAAGAGAGACACCCTCACTAATATTTAAGACACTATAAGGGGGGGGAAAAAAGGCAAAACCTAGAGAGTTGTCTAGAGAATAATAACTGTCCTTAGGGTTTACAAGAGTTACGGTCTCCATTCTCCATACCTCCTTATTTCTAGGTTCCCAAGAGGCCCATTTTCAATTCTTTACCATCTATCTTTAACCTACATATAGTCCCTTTCTGAATTTCTGAAAACAATAGCAATGTTTTCTTTATTATAGACTGGGACAGTACCGTTTCTTCTACGCCTACAAATAAAGCATGCAAAACCTATATATTACTGCTAAAGCTATAACAGGTGAAAATGTATTCCTGATAACCCAGATTAATTGTGAACATAATTTCTTTTCTTTTCTTCTTTTTAAATATATACATCTTTTTTATTGTATTTTAGATTCTGGGGTACATGTGCAGATCATGCAGAATTGTTGCATAGGTACACACAAGGCACTGTGGTTGCTGCCTCCATCCCCCTTCACCTATATCTGGCATTTCTCCCCAAGTTATCCCTCCCCAACCTCCCTACCCACACTGTGCCTCCTCTAGTTCCCCCAACAGACCCCAGTTTGTGATGCTCCCCTCCCTGTGTCTGTCCATGTGCTCTCATTGTTCAACACCTGCCTATGAGTGACAACATGTGGTTCTGAACACAATTTTCTAAAAAGTTTGATTGTAGTAGTTAAACAGAACTGTTAAACACTATACTTCAAATATATCATAAATCAACTAGAATTTTGTATATTAGCTTGGGAATTGAACACTATATAATCCATTGTCTATGAACAAACTTGCCTTACATTTCAAACATCCTATTTTCTTTTCTTTTCTTTTTTTTTTTTTTTTGAGACGGAGTCTCACTCTGTCGTCAGGCTGGAGTGCATTTGGCGTGATCTCGGCTCACTGAAACCTCAGCCTCTCTGGTTCAAGTGATTCTTCTGCCTCAGCCACCTGAGTAGCTGGGACTACAGGCGCGTCACCACCACGCCCAGCTAATTTTTGTATTTTTTTTTTTAGTAGAGATGGGGTTTCACCATATTGGCCAGGCTGGTCTCGAACTCCTGACCTCATGATCCGCCCACCTCGGCCTCCCAAAGTGCTAGGAAAAACATCCTATTTTCAAAAAACTTTTGGAACAGAATTCTTATGTAAATCAGAGACTATCTCTTAACCACATCACTGAAAAAGGTCTGCTGTTTCAGTTAGTTACATTGCTTTAACAAACATTTAATGAAGTTATTACTTATACATACATATTAGGATAAACAACAAGTATTCTCTGCCCTAAGGATTACTGCTCAAAATCTAACTTTCCTGTATGTAGTCATTATAAAATATGTAATACATATATGTATGTATACATACATACTTTAATACCTTAAAACTGGTACCCTTAATACCAGTTCTTTGGTTATACTATGACATCTGCTAATACTTATGCACTACTACCCTTAACCTCTAGCTTCTCTTTCAAGACCATATTTCCAACTCACTTATTGCCCAGTTGGCTATCCTGTTGTCATTTAATAAGGGGTCAAACTATTTAATAAATAATCTGAGAGTCTAATATAGGAGTAAGCAAACCATAATGAGCTGCCTGTTTTTATGAATAAAATAATAATGAAATATACTCATTTATTTACATATTGTCTGTGGCTGCTTTTATTTTAACAACAGCAGAGTTGAATAGCTGTGACAGAGGCCATATGGCCCACAAATGTATTTTAATATCTAAAAATATTTATTATCTCTTCCCTCACAGAAACAGTTTACCAACCTATCACCTAGAATGTACTGATGCTGTATTAGATACCAGAGAATACAGCAAAAAGAACCCCATGCCCTTAAGGAGCTTAGACTAATAGAAGGGAAAAAAGCCATATAAGTAAATGTAACATTAGAAGCTTTATGGTTCCAGATTTAACAGGAGCATAAAGACAACCAAAGTCATTTGGCAGGAGAGAAAGTAACACCTAACGTGTGCTCTACAGGTGTGAGGATGCAAAAAGAAAAGCAATTCAGGAAGTGGAAAGAACATGAACAAAGGAATAAAGACCCAAATAGCCTGGCACATCTGAAAAACTGCCAAGAGTGCAGTATGAGGGTACCTAAAATAGCAAGGTAAGAGAAAGGCTAGAAAAGTGAGGAAAACTCAAGTGACAAAAGGAACCACGCCATGCTAAGGAAATCAGATTTCACTCTTTAGGTAATGGGGAACTTTTTAAGTATCTTTAAGTAAGTAAGGATTCATAAATGTGTTTCTAAAGTTCAGTGTATCTTCAACATGTGGGATAATTTAGAAGCAGACGAGAAGGGAGCCAGGAAGATCATTTATAACACTTTCCAGTAGTCTAGTTGAAAAATAATGAATATTTAAATTATGGTAGTGACAGTGTGAATAAAAGAGAAATAATTATAAGACATTAAGGAAACAGAAATGCCCAAACATGTGCTCTGATGAAAAAACAGAGTACAAGAATAGGTATCAAAAATAACTCCGAGAGAGAGATCCAAGATGGCCAATTAGCAACAGCTCAGGAATGTAGCTCCCAGTGAAAGTGTAGAGAACGAGTGGACACTGCACTTTCCGACGAATTTTTGTTGCCCACAGACCAGGAGATTCCCGGCAGAGGAGCCACACGGGTCGCCAGCGCGACTCTTTTGGCCGGCGTGGCTGTTTTGCCGGTGCCCCAGTGCGGCGCTTCCCGGCTCGGCTGGTCCCATCCCCACAAGGAAAACAGCACTTGGAAGCGCTGAGGACTGAGAGTTTCACAGCAAGCACAGCGAACCCGGGAAGGTCCGGCTCTGTGGGGAAGGGGCATCCGCCAAAGGAAAACTAAGAAACAAAAAAACTTCATCACCGGGCGGAGAGAGATCCAAGATGGCCGTGTAGCA
>CAUYQU010003441.1:0-50279 GCA_963574635.1 Cheracebus regulus | reverse complement strand
CACTCATTATCTGTCAGGTCTTGTTCCCTTGCTAATGAGGAGGTGCGATCCCCTGTAGGAAGAGAGGCATTCTGATTTCGGGTGTTCTCAGCCTTTCTGCCCTGGTTTCTTCCCATTTTTGTGGATTTATCCACCTGTCGTGTTTGTAATTGCCAACTTTCAGATTGGGTCTCTGAGTGGACATCTGGCTTGTTGGTGCTGAAGTTTTTTCTGTTTCTTAGTCTTCCTTCAGTGGACACCCCTTCCCCACAGAGCTAGGTCTTCCTGGGTTCGACTGTGCTTGCTGTGAAACTCTCAGTCCTCAGCGCTTTCAATTGCTGTTCTCCTTGTGGGAATGGGACCAGCCGAGCCTGACTAAAAGGGCACCCAGTCTCGTACACTCTGCACCGAGAAGCGCCGCGCCAGGTCGCCGTCAAAACGGCCGCACCGGCCAAAAAAGTCACTCTGGCAACCCGTGTGGCTCCTCTGCCGGGAATCTCCCAGTTTGTGGGCAACAAAAATTCGTCTGAAATTGCAGCATCCACTTGCTCTCTGCGCTTTCACTGGGAGCTGCAATTCTTTCACTGGGAGCTACAATCCTTAGCTGCTGCTAAGCAGCCATCTTGGATCTCTCGCTGATGATATATTTAGATAGTCAACTCTGGGTTATTTACTCCAGGATAGGGGAACACTGTTATAAATCATCCAGAAATCTATCATTATTTAGCCTTGCCAAGTACATTTTACATTTTTCATAATTTCATATATTTTGAATTATGTTTATATAGACTAATATTAAAATTCTTGTGCATGAGTTGGGTGTGGCAAGGGGCCAACAGCCTTTTCTGGAAAGGATTAAAAGCAATTTTAAGAAAGGATATATTTACAAAATAGCTGTTAAAGTAGAGACTGTCAGTAAATGAAACAGTTGGGATTTACAAATTTGCTGTTCACTAGACCTGACCATTAAACTGGGCTTTACAACAGAAACTGTACTGTATTTACTTTGTATCTCTAGATTTCATAAAATCACATAGTAGATGCTCACACTGAGTTGAATGAATGGATGATTTAAGAGTAGATATGATTATTGTGATTAAACTTTTGTGTAGCCCTGAGCTTGTTGGTAGTTTAAGCAAAAACCATGTAACTTATATAATAGTCATAATCTAAGAAAAAGAAATTTATCATTTCTTCAAAACAGGCAGAATTTTTAATTCTTGGAAGTGTGTTAGTTTCCAGATATTGGGAGATTTTCCAGATTATCTTTCTATTACTGATTTCTAATTTAATTCCATTGTGGTTACAGAACACCCTTCCTATAATTTGAATTACTTTAAATTTGTTGAGACTTATTTTATGGCCCAGAATATGATCTATTTTGCTAAACAATCCTTGTACACATGAGAAGAATATATAACTTGCTTGTGCCTGTAATCCCAGCACTTTGGGAAACTGAGGTAGGTGGATGGCTTGAGCTCAGGAGTATGAGATCAGCCTGGGCAACATGGCAAACCCCTTCTCTACAAAAAATACAAAAAAAAAAATTAGCTGGATGTGGTGGTGTGTGCCTGTAGTCTCAGCTACTTAGGAGGCTAAGAGGGGAGGATTGCTTGAGCTGAGGAGGTTGAGACTGCAGTGAGCTGTGGTCGCACTGCTACAGTCTATTCGAGTGACAGAGTAAGACCTCATCTTAAAAAAAAATAATAATATGTATATAAAATCCACTGTATAGGGTATTGTATAATGTCAATTAGATCAAGTTGGCTGACAATGTTATTCAAATCTTCTATATCTTTACTGATTTTTATCTAGTTGTTCTATCAGTTATTTAAAGAGGGGTGTTGAAATACTCAACAGTAATTGTGGCCTATGCTTCTGTTATTTTTTACGTAATGTTTTTTCAAGATATTCTTAGGTGTATTTATGGTTGTTATGTCCTGTTGATGAACTGGCCTCATTGCCATTATGAAGTAACCTTCTTTGTCTGTGATCATATTCTTTGCTCTAAAATTTATAGTCTGATTAAATTATAGACTTTATTTTGACTAGTGTTAGCATAATATCTTTTTTTTTTTTTAATTTTAACCTATTGTGTCATTATTTTTGAAATGTATTTCATGTAGGCAGCATATAGTTGGGTCTTGTTTTTAAATCCAGTTGGATGATCTCTGCTTTTTAAGTGAGATATTGAAACTATTTACATGTCATGTGATTATTGATATGGTTGGATTCAAAGCTACCACTTTGCTCTGTTTTATATTTGTTCTGCCTGTCTGCCCCCTTTTTTAAGTGATTGCTTTAGAATTCATGGTAAACATTTTCAACTTAACATAGTCTCCCTATGTAAATAGTATTGTACCACTTTATAGTCTACAAGTCTTACAATGGTATATTTTCATTTCTGTCATCCCAGCCTTTGTTTTTATTATCATGTATTTTACATCCGCATATGCTATAAACCCCAGAATACATTGTCAGTATTTTTGCTTTAGATATTTATCTTTTAAAGCCATTTAAAAAGTAAGAAAAATAGTGTTTTATTTTTATTCATGTATTTACCAATTCCAGTGCTCTTCATTCCTTTGTGTGGATCAGATTTCCATCTGGTATTATTTTTTTCTATCTGAATGACTTCTTCCTTTACATTTCATATAGTGTAGGTCTTTTGGTTGAATTCTTTCAGCTTTTGTATGTCTAAAAATGTGTATTTCACTTTCAGTTTTGGAAGGTATTTTATTTTTTGCTGGATGTAGAATTCCAGGTTGACTGCTGTTTTCTTTCAGTATTTTAAAGATTTTGTTTCACTGTTTCCTTTCTTTCTAGTGAGAAGTTTACTGTTGTTTTTAATCTTGGTTCCTCTGTACGTTAGAACTGGCTTCATTTCTGGCCGCTTTCAAGATGTTTTCTTTATCACTGGTGTTAAGCAATTTAATTAAGATGAGCTTTGATGTCTTAATAATTTTATTCATAATTCATGTGCTTAGGGTTTGTTGAGATTATTTGGATCTGTGAAGTTTTCATCTAATTTGGAAAAATTAGTCATTTTTCTCTAGATTGTTCTCCCTACCATTGGGAACTTCAGTTGTATATATATGTATTATGCCACCTGAAGTTGTCTTGTCGCTTGAAGTTGTCTCAGTGAAATGATGCTGTTTGTTTTCTGTGTTTCATTTTGTATAGTCTTTTCTGTGTGTCTTCAAGTTCGCTGACTTTTTTCTTCTGCATTTTCTAATCTGCTATTAATCCTTCCTGGTGCATTGTTTCCATTTTAGACACTGCTTTTATCCCTAGAAGTTTAGATGGCCTTTTTTACATCTTTAATGTCTCTACTTAACATGTTCAAAACTTGCTCTGCTTTCTTTTTTATTTATTTTTTTATTTTTATAAATAAAGACAGGGTTTCACCATGCTGCCCAGGCTTGTCTCAAATTCCTGTGATGGTTAATATTGTCAACTTGATTGAGGGATGCAAAGTATTGTTCCTGGGTGTGTCTGTGAAGGTATTAACATTCACAGAGATTAACATTTGAGTTAATGTTAACATAAGAGGTTAACATTCGAGTCAGTGGACTGGGAGAGGCACACCCACCCTTAGTCTGAGTGGGCGCCAGCTGATCAGCTGCCAGCTCAACTAGGATAAAAGCAGGCAGAAGTTGGAAGTACTTGACTTGCTGAATCTTCTGGCCTTCAGCTTGCTTCCTTGCTGGTGGCTTCCTGCCCCTGAACATCAGACTCCAAGTTCTTCGGCTTTTGGACTGTTGGACTTACACCAGCGATTTGCCAGGGGGTCTCAGGACTTCAGCCACATGTCGGCTTCCCTACTTTTGAGGTTTTGAGACTTGGACTGCCTTCCTTGCTCCTCAGCTTGCAGATGGCCTATTATGGGACTTCACCTTGTGGTCCTATGAGTCAATACTCCTTAATAAATTCCCCTTCTTATATACATCTGTCTTATTAGTTCTGTCTCTCCAGAGAACCCTAACTAGTACAGAAATGGTATTTAGTGACTTTTAAATAATTTGATCCTTTCAAGGGTTGCTTTTACGTTTTATCAGACAGTACCAGCTCAGTGGTTAGTCTAGAAATGATTTTCCCCATGCAACTGAGGTAGTAATCTTGAGTACTCTAGCTGGTGCCTTGAATTCTAAGATTTTCCACACTGACTGGTGGGGATACAAACTTTTCTTGCCCAGTATTAATCTAGAGATTGTTTCTTCTGAACCTTTCTGGTGGTTTTCTCCCTGGCCTCAGGTGATTCCTGACATCTATATGCAGATCATTCATTACACAGCTGAAGAGTCCAGGACCCCCTTGGCAGGTCTCTGGAGCGCTCTCTCTCTCTCTCTCTCTCTCTCTCTCTCTCAGGTCCTCTCACAGCTCTGTGCCCTCTGCTTCTCTAGCTTTCTTGACCTCCTCAGACTCTTAGTTTTGTCTTCTCACCTTAAGGAGATGGCTTATCTCTGCCTGGGTTCCCCTCCCTGCGCTGGGGCCTGGACACTCTCTCTCCTCAGCAAGCTGGACAATCTTAGGGCTCATCTAATTTCTTTTCCATCTTTCAGGGATCACTGCCCCATTCTGGCTAATGTCCAATGTCTGGAAGCCTGTTGATTTCTCTCTCTCTCTCTCTCTCTCTGTGTATACTCCTTCTTTTTTTTAATTTAACTTTTAAGTTCTGGGATACATGTGCAAGTTTATTATGTAAGTGTACTTGTGTCATGGGGGTTTGTTGTACAGATTATTTTGTCACCCAGGTCTTAAGCCTAGTACCTATTAGTTATTTTTCCTGATCCTTTCCCTGCCTCACTCTCTACCCTCTGATAGGCCCCAGTGTGTGGTGTTCCCCTGTATGTACATATGTTCTCATAATTTAGCTCCCACTTATAAGTGGGAACAGGCAGTATGTGGTGTCCCGTTCTTGGGTTAGTTTGGTAAAGATAATGACCTCCAGCTCCATCTATGTTCCTGCAAAGGATATGATGTCATTGTTTTTTATGACTGCATAGTATTTCATGGTGTATATGTACCACATTTTCTTTATCAAGTCTACCAGTGATGTGCGTTTAGGTTGATTCCATGTCTTTGCTATTGTGAATAGTGCTGCAGTGACCATACCCGTGCATGTGTCTTTATACTAGAATGCTTTATATTCCTTTGGGTATATACCCAGTAATTGGATTGCTGGTCAGATGGTATTTCTGTTTTTAGGTCTTTGAGGAATTACTGCACTGTCTTCCACAATGGTTGAGCTAATTTACACTCCCACCAACAGTGTATAAGCATTCTTTTTATCTACAACCTTGCCAGCATCTGTTATTTTTTGACTTTTTTTTTTTTTTTTTTGAGTTGAAATCTCACTCTTGTCACCTGAGTTGGAGTATAGTGGCACAATCTTGGCTCATTGCTACTTCCACCTCCCGGGTTCAAGCAATTCTCCTGCCTCAACCTCCCGAGTAGCTGGGATTACAGGCACCTGCCACCATGCCTGTCTAATTTTTGTATTTTTAGTAGAGATGGGGTTTTACCATGTTGGTCAGGCTGATCTTGAACTCCTGGCCTCAGGTGATCTGCCCGCCTCAGCCTCCTAAAGTGCTGAGATTACAATAGGCATGAGCCACTGCACTCGGCCTATTTTTGACTTTTTAGTAATAGCCATGCTGACTGGTGTGAGGTGGTATCTCATCGTGGTTTTGATTTGCATTTCTCAAATGATCAGTGATGTTGAGCATTTTTCCATGATTGTTGGCTTTGTGTCTATCCTTTTGAGAACTGTCTGTTCATGTCCTTTGCCCACTTTTGAATGGGGTTATTTGTTTTTTTCTTATGAATTTGTATAGATCCCTTCCTTACACTCCTTTATTATAAAAATTAACTCAAGATGAATTAGACTTAAATGTAAAACCCAAAGTACAAAAACTCTGGAAGACAACCTAGGAAATACCATTCTGGATGTAGGAATGGGATAAAGATTTCATGGTGAAGACACCAAAAGCAATTGCAACAAAAGCAAAAATTGACAAATGGGATCTAATTAAACTAAAGAGCTGCACAGCAGAGGAAATTATCAACAGAGTGAACAGACAGCCTACAGAATGGGAGAAAAATTTTGCAAACTGTGCATCTGACAAAGGTCTAATATCCCTTTCCTTTCCTTACACCACTCTAATCCAGATGCTTGGCTTTTTTCTTGTCAGACATGTAGACCAGCTTTTGAATTGTTCCCAGTAAATAGAAGCTACCATTTATTGATGATTTATACAATGCTAATCATTTTGCATACTTTTTCTCATTAATACAGCAACCTTTTGTAACTCTTCTTGATTGCCGTTTTACAAAAGCTGAGGCACAGAGAAGTTAAATAACTTGCCCAAGGTCCCACAACTGATAAGTAGTGGAGCCAGGATTTAAGCCCAGGCAGTCTTGTCCTAAGTGCCTGTGACCCCTGCCAATGCTGCTCACTGCTCTCAGATTTGGCTTGCCAGGGATCATCCTGGTTACATTTCTTTCCCTCTCAAAAGTCTTCAGAGGCGTCACGTCACTTCCCAAATAAAGACTTTAGAGGATGGAATTCAAGATCCTCCATAAAATGTCATCTGTCTGCTTTTATAACATTATCTTACATGTCTGAATCCTGATGTCTTTTAAGTTGAACTCGTTGCCTTATCTGAACTCAGGTACTTTCTCACTTCAATACTTTGATGCACATATTTCTCTCTAATTAGAATGCTTTCACCCGTATCTCCACCTATCAAAATCTTTAACACCCTTCAAGGATCTGCTCAAAAGTCTGCTCCTCCATTGAACTTTTCTGGATAAGCCCTGTCACATATGGTCTATCTCTCAGTCACTCATTTTCTTCTTTGAACCTCTCTAGAATTCCCTGTATATGTCTTTTAAGGGTGTTATCACCAAGTGCCTTGTATTTTACTATTAGTATACCTGTACGTTTCCCCTATTATATTGAAATCTCTTTGTGAGGAACAGATCTTATCTTCTTGCCTTACTTTGTGATACCCTTGCATATTAGGGTATAATACAAAGCATTACACACAGTGAGTAAGTGTTCAACACATAATTTGTTGAATGACTGAATGAATAAATTTTTGTTCTTCTGTTTCTTTTTTTTTTTTGAGATAGAGTTTTGCTCTTGCCCAGGCTCACCGCAACCTCCACCTCCTGGGTTCAAGTGATTCTCCTGCCTCAGCCTCCCGAGCAGCTGGGATTACAGGCATCTGCCACCACACTCGGCTAATTTTGTATTTTCAGTAGAGACAGGGTTTCTCCATGTTTGTCAGGGTGGTCTCAAACTCCCGACCTCAGGCGATCTGCCTGCCTCGGCCTCCCAAAGTGCTGGGATTACAAACGGGAACCACCACACCCAGCCTCATTCATCTTTTAAAGTAACATCTTAAAAGCAGTTTCAGTTCACATGCAAAATAACTCATAGCATTTGTTGTATGGACCATTGCTCTCACCCAGAATATTTCTTAGCTTTTTTATATTAAAGGGTGAAATGAAAGGTTAAGAGTTAGAAGCGTATTTGATCTTTTCCTGACCCTCTCCTGACTTTTGTGTGACTTCAAGCATGTCACTTGAACCTTCCAATGACCTCAGCTGTGAAACAGGGCTGCCTGATGTCACAGAGGGATTACGAAGAGCAGCAAATCACAGTCCTTGTCCAAACAGAATCACCTGCAGGGTCTGACGCCTGCATGGAATGATGAGGGAAATTTAATTTTCCAAGTCAAGTGGTCTGTTGGACCCACACTTTGAATGTCTGTGGACACAATTAGATGAGTCCTTGAAAATCTGTTATTTTTCCTACTAAAAATGTTTCTCATGTTATGCTTCTAAATGTCATTACTTTTTAGGTAAAAAAGTATATTTTAATGTTTCCCTTTTTAGACTTCTGAGGTAGGACTATATCACAAAATATTTTTTTAAAAAGTTGAATTTTGGGAAGATAAATGTACCTTGAATTTTTATTTTATACTATTGAATTTAGAAAATGTTCTGCCTCAAAGAAAGCATTTTGAAAATGATGCTAATCACATTTTAAAGATAACTATTTCATAATGACCATATGTAATTCATGAAACGTGTTTCTACCTTTTTGTGTGTTTGTTTGGTGTGGGTAGTCAAGGCAATTGCCGATAAGTAGAGCAGAAAACAAATAAAAATACTGTTAGCCGTCTTGTAAACAGAATCTTTTTATACCATTAATGTATTCTATAAAATCTTTCAAGTAGTAATGCTTGGAGGATTTAATAGATTTCCCACTATTGTTTGTTGTCTAAGTGGGAAAAAAATCCATCTAATAGGAAATTTCTTAGCATTGTATATTGCATGTGCTGATTATCATTCTTTGACTGCTTTGGGTTTCTGCTGCTTTTAAACTAGCATTTAAATGGACCATTTGATTAATCATTTGTATACTGACTATAATCCTCCCAAATTTCCTTTCTGAGTTGTACATACTGTAAAAGACAATTATGTCACCACAGATTAAATAAGTGAATTAAAACAGAATAGCGGCTTAATTTGACCTGTGATTTTGCTCTCCTTCCCTTTAGTGAAGTGTGTGCCACTCCAGCAAATAAATGAAGTCATCCATGACAGCTTGTGATGAATTGCCGTATTTATACTGTATATTTTAATAGCCTCACACTAATTTAAATTGAGCACAAAGTAAATTATAATTCAGTCACTTGACTGCTTATATTTAACTTGACAACTCATCCTTATTCGTCCTGGAGGTGTAGTGGAGAGCAGTGGAAATGCACTAAGGTATTTCAGTTTCTCACTTAACCCTTTCTCCATGGAATGCTTCATATTCAAATTCTCTCCAGTTTACAACATTTAGCACTTCCTAAGGAGAAAAAAAATAAGACTCAGGGAGTCCATACTTGTCTTGTACTTCAAAAAGAAAATTAGTCTTTGCCATGCTTTTCACCATTGCCTTCAAATAAGGAATTGGATTTGTTTATTTTTAGCAATTTTAAAGCTCACTCACAAGAATACCCAGGGGAAGGAGAATTAACCTTCCACCCAGAGTGCCAAGTCTCCCAGAAAATAGAGAGCATTTGAGTAGAGTTATTTTAAGGTGGGTTTTACTTTCCCTCTCTAGTTCCCAGAAATTGCCTTATTGGGTTTTTTCATCATTTTGGAATCTCCTCTATTCTAGACTAAAGAAAATGCCAACAGTGATCAAAATGAAACAGAGCACCGTGGATTAGCTCTACAAATACAGTATTTCTTACTATATTTTAGGTCCGTGCGGTATTTTTATTTGGTGGTATATGTTTTTGGTTTTAAATTCAATTGCAGAAATCAAGCAATCTATTTCTTCTGTCTAGAAACAGCTTCTTATAAAGAGGAGTATAGTTGTAAAGTCTTTAGTTAAATCCCACATCACTTACCAGGTTAGAGCTTGTGTGGAGTGCTGGGGGAGATATAAAAATGTATAAGACTCAGCCCTTGCCCTTAAGGGGCTTATAGCCACTCTATTCTTGAGGCTTCTGTTTGTAGGAGATGAGGAATGGATGCTCAAGGCAGAAATGTATATATCAAGGGCCAGAGCTGGAGGTGAATTTTGATGGAGGGCTTTGAGGTGGGCTTCATGGAGGCAGTGGTGGCATTCAAGCTGGGTCTAAAAGATAGAACAGCCTTTTTCAAACAGTGACTGGAGTGGAGAGAGGAAGCACACCCCAAGTGGAGGAAAGAGCAGGAGCAAAGACTGGAAGTAGGCAAAGCACAGGATATATGTGTGTATACCAGGAAATGTCATCTGATTTCACATGAAGGGTGGGTTTGTGTTAGTAGTAGTGGGAAGAGAAGTTAGAGTAAGTTGTCTGTATTGTGGAAGAATTCCTTGAATGTCATGCTAGAGTTTTAACTTTATTGTAGTCAGTGGGAACCCAGTTAGGTTCTTGATCAAGGGAATGATATATTCACAGCTAGTAGGTTGGGGTTAATTCCAGGGTTTGCTAGCAATGTGGAATCATGTCATTTCTAGGTTGGTGATGGCCTGGAGATGCAATATACCTTAACAGTCATATATCTTAGCACTGAATAAATGCCATTTTTCAAACCTTAAATAAGTGGTTCTCAACTTAACTTTGAGTTAAGAATTACCTGGGGTGCTTTTCAAAATAACAAAGATGTGGGCCCAACCCCAGGGATTCTCATTTCATTGGTTTGAGGTAAGGCCTCCATTTTGGAATTTTTTATTTTTAAGTGCCCTCAGTATTATGATGTGAGTCCAAGGTTCAGAACCACTGATTTAAGGTAGATAATAACTTCATTCCTTTTAGCAGCGTTTTTTAGAGTGAGAGATTCCTGGTACTTGACATCGTAGTAGGAATAGCTGTAATATTTTATGGCATAGGATTGAACTAATGCTAGATGAATTACTTTTGTTGGTAAGTTTTATACAAGAACAAAAATGTAAGTGAATGTTGTTGGCAAATGACTATTGATCAGGAGAAGTGTTTAAATATTTCTGGGCAGTTTTGTATTACATTTATAGTCTGGTTTACTGAGAGCTTTTATAAATATCTCTAAAGCAAACTCGTGATAGAAATTACCTATGCTTTTTTTTTTCCACCTTCCCCTCATGCAAATCAACGTCAAAACTATAAAATGTACTTTAGAATTGTCCCTTTCTTTCCTTGCTCTATCAGCAGTTTACAGTTCATAATATATGTTTTTTTCTTTAGTATAATTTTATATATATGTATATATATATATATATATTCTTTACTTGTAATACAAAATGTAATTCAAAGTTGAATGGTATATAACTACACTATCATAGTAATTCTGAATGTTAAGTTTTTATCTAGAAATGTCTAGAGTCAGAAACTCTGCCACAAATCATAAAAATTGTTTTCCACCCATTTCATTCTCATCACTGCCTTTTCAAAGTAAAAAACAGGCCGGGTACAATGGCTCATGCCACAGGTGGGTCACCTGAGGTCAGGAGTTTGAGACGAGGCTGGCCAACATGGTGAAACCCCATCTCTACTAAAAATACAAAAATCAGCTGGGTGTGGTGACACATGCCTGTCATCCCAGCTACTCAGGAGACTGGGCAGGAAAATTGCTTGAACCCGGGAGGTGGAGGTTGCAATGAACGGAGATCTCGCCACTATACTCCAGCCTGGGTGACAGAGCAGGACTTCGTCTCAAAATAAACAAATAAAGTAAAAAGCAATTACTCTTGAATTAGTTTCACTGATGTGCTTAGTAGAATTTTAACAGTATGGTCTTCTTTCTTAAAAAATAATGTGTTTGAAATAAACTATAATTTATTCTAGATAAGCTTATAAATATTTTATATTTGTGAGTTATAAATTACTATGTGTAATATCACTCAGTGATTGATATTTTAAATAAACCATGAAGTACTGAAAAGCCCATGAGACTGAGTCCGGAGGAGGGGGTCCTACCATTGCCAGGCTCTGTGGTTCCTGGGAAGGAAACCTGGTTTCTTCCTCAGTAAAAGAAGGGAGTTAGATGAAATAAGATTTTTTCAAGCTTTAACTTTCTATAATGGTATTAGCAAAGAACATTACCTGACTGGAAAAAAAAAAGATAATATATTTTTAAAACTACTTATTTCTCTCATAACTAAAAACCCCATTTAAAATGTCATTTTTTACTGGGCATGGTGGCTCACACTTGTAATCCCAGCACTTTGGGAGGCCAAGTAGGGCAGATCTCTTGAGGTCAGAAGTTCAAGACCAGCCTGGGCAATGTGGTGAAACCCCATCTCTACCAAAAATGCAAAAATTAGCTGGATTTGGTGGTGGGCTCCTGTAATCTCAGCTACTCAGGAGGCTGAGGCACGAGAATCACTTGAATCCAGGAGACAGAGGTTGCAGTGAGCTAAGATTGTGCCACTGCACTCCAGCCTGAGTGACAGAGCAAGACTCTTTCTCAAGAAAAAAAAAGTAATGTTTTGGCCAGGTGTGGTGGTTCATGTCTGCAATCCCAGCACTTTGGGAGGCCAAGCTGGGCAGATTGCTTGAGCTTAGGAGTTCCAGACCAGCCTGCGCAACATGGTGAAACCCTCATCTCCACCAAAAATACAGTAAATTAGCTGGGCATGGTGGCACACCTGTGGTCCCAGCTACTTGGGTGGCTGAGGTGGGAGGTTTGCTTAAGCCTGGGAGGCAGAGGTGGCAGTGAGCCATGATCACCCCACTGCACTCCAACCTGGGTGACAGCATGAGACTGTGTCTCTAAATAAATAAATAAAATGTCATTCTTATTCATCACCCTCTCTGCTTATTGCCTAGTGTCTGATCACAAAGCACAAGCAAGTTCTTTTTTTTAAGAGACAGGATTTCACTCTGTCACCCATGTGGGAGTGTACTGGCGCAGTCATGGCTCACCTCAACCCCAAATTCCTGGGCTCAAGTGATCCTCCCACCTCAGCCTCCCAAGTTGGTTGGGACCACCTGATCACAGCACACCCAGATAATTTTTTATTCTTTTTTTTGTAGAGATGGGATCTTGCTATGGTGCTTAGGCTGGTCATATACCCCTGGTTTTCAGGGACACTCCCACCTCAGCCTCCTTCCCAAAGTGCTGTGATTACAGGCATGTGCCACTGCACCCGGCTGAGACAGTTCTTTCATATTGGTTTGAGGGTCACTTCTATGTTCCTCTTTTGAAAATAGCCAATGTGGCTAAAATGGGGTGCATAAATTAAGAGTGTTATAACTTAACTGACTTTTAAAGCCATTACTGCTGACCTTTGAGACCTGGCTTTTTTCTTTGGTCCCATCAATCACTTCTGTACCACCTCCGCCAGTACTGAAGGACAGAAGGTTAGACAGATGAGGATACTGTTTGTATTAGTGGGAATTATAGTGGTAAGCAGAAGGAAGTGGAGAAGAATAAACGAACTACCATTTTTTTAGTTCTTATATTTCGTAGTGAGAAGAATAAACAAACTACCATTTTTTTAGTTCTTATATTTCATAGTGAGTATAGCTAATATAGTTAGAAGGTGAATAAATGTTAATACCTTTCTATATTTAGGTCATACTACTAGATATTACACTGGAACTTCAGAAGCAAATCATGTCTGAATTGGAAATTCTTTATAAGGTAATTTTTTTCATAATTTTTATTTGTAAAGCATGCCTATGGTATTGACTTGCAGGTTTGTAACTACTTTTGTCTTATTTTTGTTACAGTGTGATTCATCTTATATCATTGGATTTTATGGAGCATTTTTTGTAGAAAATAGGATTTCAATATGTACAGAATTCATGGATGGTGAGTTTTCCCTTTTATAATACTTTAAAAATGATTTTTGGAATATATAGTGCTTTAAAACCTGGTTTTGAAATAGATATCAAGTAGAATTAAAAATAGGTATACTAATAATTACCTTATATATACTCTAAGATTATTTCAGTGTTAGGGGTTCCTGATGTTAAATATTTATAACTGAACTATAGTTTCAAGAATTGAACTTCACTTTTATTGAGAATTTAAATAGAACAGATTAAATGCTAGTCTAATCAGTGGTTTGATATTTGATTCTTCTGCACAATCTGTCTTTACTTGCAAAACAGATGTTCTGTTCTTTTAATGTTTCAGTAGCCAAAACAGATTTTCTTTTAAAGAAATCTATTAACCCAATGTCCTGTGTCTTTCAGAAAGAAATCGGTTCTTAATTGCAAGATAAGAAATTGTTTTTCAACACAGCTGTTTAGCCAAGATGTGTTTAGTTTTCTTTGGACTTTAGCCCTTTCCTTCCCTGTCTGTTTTTTTACTCATTTATATTTTGATAGTTCTTTCTTGACCTGAATATTATGGCAAAATACAGATTTCTAGAGACCTGTCGGTGATGTCTTCATTATTATTGTTTACCAATTTTAAATCTAAGCAGTCTTTACATTTTAAATATTGTTTTCTATGGTATGGTCCATTAAAACACAACTTTAGAAAACATAGTTAGTTCCTTGTGGAGATTCTCAGTACATTACTAAAGCAATTAGTTTGTGCCCTGCAAGACTTTAATGAGTCAACATTGGTACCTTGATACTGTAGTAAGGTGTATAATATGTTCTAAATTAGTTGTAGTAGAATATCAAGAATTAAAAATCTTACAGCCACATAGGTAGTATGATAACGGTGGAGACCAACTAGAAAAAGTAGATTCATTGAGCCAGTACATGTTACTGTGTTGTAACTTTTATCATTCTTTCTTTGAAGTCTTCAATTTTTCAGTTGTACTAAAACATTTGTATTGAAACCGGGCACAGTGGTTCACACATGTAATCCAAACACTTTAGGAGACTAATGTGGGAATATTGCTTGAGCCCAGGAGTTTGAGACCAGCCTGGGCAATATAGTGAGACCTCATCTTTACAAAAACATTTTTTAAAATATGGCTGGGTGCAGTGGCTCGTGCCTGTAATCCCAGTACTTTGGGAGGCCGAGGCAGGCGGATCACTGGAGGTCAGGAATTTAAGACCAGCCTGACTAACATGGTGAAAACCCATCTCTACGGAAAATACAAAAAATTAGCAGGGCGCGGTGGTGCATGCCTGTAATCCCAGTTATTCGGGAGGCTGAGACAAGACAATTGTTTGAACCTGGGAGGCGGAGGTTGCGGTGAACTAAGATCGTGCCATTGCACTCCACCCTGGGCGACAGAGTGAGATTCCATCTCAAAAAAAAAAAATCAGCTGAGCATGGTGGTATGTGCCTGTAGTCCCAGTTACTCTGGGGCCTGAGGTGGGAGGATTGCTGGAGCCCAGGAGATTAAAGCTGCAGTGAGCCGTGATCATGCCACTGCACTCCAGCCTACAGGACAAATTGAGACCCTGTATCAAAAAGCCAATTAAAATTTTTTAATTGAAGTATAACTCAGATACTATAAAATTCACCTTTTAGAAGTGTATAATTCAATGGTTTTTAATATACTCCCAAGGTTGTGCAATCATCAACATTTGTATAATTTCAAAACATTTTTTACTACCCCCAGAAAGAGACTTCCTACCTATTAGTACTCACTTTCTACTTCCTCTTTCCTCTAGTCCCTGGCAACCACTGATCTACCTTCTGTCTCTATGGATTTACCTATTCTGGACATTCTGTATAAATAGAATCTGATAATGCGTGGCCTTTGTGTCTGGCTTCCTTAGCACGTTTTCAGTGTTCATCTATATTATAGCATATATGAAAACTTCATTCCTTTTTATTGCTGAATAATATCGTATGGCTATACCACATTTTGTTTATTCTTCCATTAGTCGATGGACATTTGAGATAGTTCTACTTTATACATAATTATGAATAATGCTACTCTGTATATTTGTGTACAAGTTTTTGTGTGGACATATGTTTTCAGTTCTTTTGGATATATATGTAGGAGTAGAGTTGCTAGATCACATGGTAGCTTTATGCTTAACTTTTTGCATTCTTACCAGCACTGTATCAGGGTTCCATTTTCTTCATGTTCTTTGCCATACTTGTCATTATGTGCCTTTTTAAAATTGTAGCCTTGTAGTATGACACGGTATCTCATTTTGGTTTTGATTTAGATTTCTCTAATGACTAATGATGTTGAGCATCTTTTCATGTGCTTATTGGCCATTCGTATATTTTCTTTTGAGAAATCTGTTTTCAGATCCTTTGTCTATTTTTTAAATGAGTTATTGGTGCTTTGTTGAGTTGAAAGAGTTCTTTATATATTCTAATACTTGGCTCTTATCAGATACAGGATTTTCAAATATTTTCACTCTTTGGTTATCTTTTCTCTTTCTTTTTTTACCTTTTTATTTATTTTTATTTATTTTGAGATACAGTCTCATTTTGTTGCCCAGGATGGTTTTGAATCCTGGGTCAAATGATCCTCCCACCTCAACCTCAAGTTTTATGTTTTACCTCTTATATTTAAGCCTTTGATTTATTTTTGAGTTAATTTATATATGATGTGAGATGGGGTCCAAATTTGTTCTTTTACATGTAGATATCCATTTGTTCCAGTATCATTTATTAAAAAGACCGTTTTTGCCTCTGAATTTTCTGGTCATGCCTGTTGAAAATCGACCATAAAATGTATTTCTGTACTTTTAGATCAATGCGAATACATCCTGCATTGATCTGTCTGTCTGTCTTTGGACCAGCACCAAATGTATTTGATTACTTGAACCTGATAACTCTAGATTATTACAGTTTTATAAGTTTTGAATTGAGAAGTGTAACTGCTCCAACATTGTTGTTTTTCAAGATTGTTTTGGCCATTTTTGATACTTAGCATTTTAATTTGAATTTTAGAATCAACTTGGCAATTTCTCCAAAAAATCCAGCTGGGATTTTGATAAGGATTTAATTGAATTTTTAGATCAACTTGGGAAGTATTGCTGTTGTAACATTATTTCTTCTTCCATTCCAGACACAGATGTCTTTCAACTTACTTAGGTCTTCTTTAATTGTTTCTCAATGATTTTTTAAAAATAATATTTAGTGCATTCGTGGTAATTATTTATTAAATTTATTTCTAAGTATTTTTAATGCTATTTTTCTTAATTTCATTTTTTGATTGTTCATTGCCAGTGTATAGAACTGTAATTGATTTTTGTATATTGATCTTGTATTCTGCAACCTTGCTGAAATTGTTTACTAACTTTAATAGCTTTTTGTGGATTTCTTAGGATTCTCAATATACAAGATAATGCCATTGCAAATAGAGGTAGTTTTACTACTTTCTTTTCAATTCTGGATGCCTTTGACTTCTTTTTCTTGTTTGATTACCCTAGCTAGAATCTTCAGCACAATATTGAATAGATTGATGAGAGCAGACATCTTTCTCTTGTTCCTGAGTTTAGAGGGAGAGCTTTCAGTCTTTCACGATTAAATATGTTAGCCATGGGTTTGGGGTAGTTGTCCTTTATCAGGTTGAGGAAATTCCCTTCTATTTCTAGTTTTTTGATTTTTTTTTTTTTAAACCATGAAAGGGTATTAAATTTTGTCAAATGCCTTTTCTGTCTGTGGAAATAATCGTGTATTTGGTCTTTTATTCTATTAATATGTGGTATACTATATTAATTGATTTTTGCAAATTAATTGCAAACCAGTCTTGCAATGTTGGAATTATTCCACTTAGTCATGATGTGTAATTCTTTTTATATGTTCCTGGGTTCAGTTTGCTAGCATTTTCTTGACAATTTTTGTATTCATATTTATGAGGGACATTGGTCTGTAGTTTTTGTATGTGTGTGTGTAATGTCAGTGTTGGCTTTGGTATCAGGATAATTCTGGCCTTACAGAATGAGGTCTGAGGTGTTACCTCCTCTTCTGTTTTTTGAAAGAGCTTGTGAAGGAGTGATGTTAATTCATTTTTAAAAAATTTTTATGGGCCAGGTGTGGTAGCTCACACTTGTAATCCCAGCAGCACTTTGAGAGGCTGAGGCAGGAGGATCACTTGAGGTCAGGAGTTTGAGACCAGCCTGGCCAACATGGCGAAACCCTGTCTCTACTAAAAATAAAATAAAATAAATTAGCCGCGCATGGTAGCGCATGCCTGTAATCCCAGCTACTTGGGAGGCTGTGGCAGGAGAATCACTTGAACCCAGGAGGTGGAGGTTGCAGTGAGCCAAGATTGTGCCATTGCACTACAGCCTGGGTGACAGAGCGACTCCATCTCAAAATACATGTATATATATAAATAAATAAAAATTTTTATGGATACATAATATTGTACATATTTATGGAATACATGTATAATAATATTTGACAACAAGCATACAATGTGTAGTAATCAACTCAGAGTAATGGAGATATGCATGACCTCAAACATTTATCATTTCTTTGTGTTAAGAGCATTCCAATTCCACTTCTGTAGTTATTTTGAAATAAACAATAAATTAATGTTAACTATGGTCACCCTGTTGTGGTACCACACACTGGATCTTATTCTTTCTATCTGACTGTATTTTTTACCCATTAACCAACCCCTCTTTGTCCTTCCTTCCTGATTACCCTTCCCAGCCTCTGGTAATCATCATTCTGATGTGTCTCCATGATCGTTTGTTTTTGGCTCCCACATATGAGGGAGAACATATTTGTCTTTTTGTGCCTGGATTATTTCACTTAACGTAATATCCACTCATGTTCTTACAGATAACAGGATTTCATTCTTTTTATGGCTGAATTATATTTCGCGTGTTTATGTACCACATTATCTTTCTTTTCTTTATTTTTTCTTTGATGGACACTTAGGTTGAGCCCATATCTTGGCTATTGTGAATAGTACTGCAGTAAACATTAGAGTGCACATATCTCTTCAGTTTACTGATTACCTTTCTTTTGGATGTATACCTAATGGTGAAATTACTGGATCGTAATAAGGTAGTTCTATTTTTAGATTTTTGAGGAATTTCTATACTATTTTCCATGGTAGCTGTACTAATTTACATTCTCATCAATAGTGTATGAAGGTTTCCCTTTTTCCACATCCTTGCCGGCATCTGTTATTCCCTGTCTATTTGATAAAAGCCATTTCAGCTGGAGGGAGAGGATATCTCTTTGTGGTTTTGATTTGCAGTTCCCTGATGATTAGTAATATTGAACATTTTTTCAAATACCTGATGTTAATTCTTCTTCAAACATTTGATAGAATTCACCAATGAAGCCATCTGGTTCTGGGGTTTTTGGGTGTGTCATTAGTGTGTTTTTTAAAAATTGTGATATAATACTCATACAAAAATTTTTATTACATTAGTCAATTGTGTGTTACTATAAAGGAATGCCCAAGACTAGGTAATTTATAAAGAAAAGGGATTTATTTGGTTCATGATTTTGCAAGCTGTACAAGAAGCGTGGTGCCCAGCATCTGTTTCTGGTCTGGGCCTCAGGAAGCTTCCATTCATGGAGCAAGAGGAGAGGAGAGAGGTCCCAGACACTTTTTAAGAACCAAATCTTGTGGCAACTAAGAGTGAGAACTCACTCAATTATGTGAGAATGGCACCAAATCATTTATGAGGGATCCTTCCCTTTAACCCAAACGTCTCACTAGGCCCTGTCTTCAACATTGAGGATCAGATTTCAGCATGAGTTTTCTAGGGGCCAAATATTCAAACTGTATCAGCCATTTTTAAGTGTATAATTCAGCAGCATGAAGTACATTAACATGATTGTGCAACTATCACTACTATCCATCTCCAGGACTCTTTTTGTCTTGCAAAACTGAAACTCTATACCTATTAAGTGAACTCCTCATTCACTCTACCTCCCAGCCCCTGGCAAACAACATTATACTCTGTCTCTATTAATTTGACTACTCTAGGTACCTCATATAATTGGAGTCACACAGTATTTGTCTTTTTGTGTCTGGCTTATTTCATTTTGCATTATGTCCTTAAGGTTCATGCATCTTGTAGCATGTGTCAGAATTTTCTTCCTTTTAAAAGCTGAATAATATTTGTGGTTAGTTTTTTTTTTTTTATTGCTAACTCGATCTCTTTACTATTTATATACAGGTTTAGTCAGATTTTTTATTTTTTCTTGATTCAGTTTTGGTGGTTTGTGTTTTTCTTGGAATTCATCTATTTTATCAAGGTTATCTAATTTATTGATACATAGTTGTTCCAAAAATTCTCTTATAATCCTTTTTATTTCTGCAAGCTTGGTAGTCGTGTTCTCTCTTCTATTCCAGGTTTTAGTTACTTGAGTCTCCTCACTTATTTTCTTGGTCAGTATAGCTAAAAGTTTGTCAGTTTCTCTGTTAAAATGAAACCAACTTTTGCTTTCATTGATTTCCTCTATTGTTTTTTCTATTCTCTATTTTGTTTGTTTCTCCTTTAATTTTATTATTTCCTTTTTTCTGCTTTTGAGTTTAGTTTTAGCTTGATACTCTCTTTCTATTTGTTTAAGGTAGAAAGTTAGGATACTAATTTGAGATCTTTCTTCTTATTTAATGTAAGTTATAAATTTTCCTCTAAGCACTGCTTTAGTTGCAACCTAGAAGTTTTGGTATGTTGTGTTTTTATTTTTATTAATCTTAAAGTATTTTCCATTTTTCTATGACAGAAATCTCTTGTGATTTCTTTCTGACCCATTTTTATTTAGGTATATATTGCTTAATTTCCACATATGTGCATTTGAGAAGAATGTATTCTGTTGTTAAGTGAAATACCCTTTACATATCAGTTAATTCTGATTGATTTATAATACTGCTTAGTATTTTCTTACTAATCTTTTGTTTAGTTTTGTCCATTTTTTAAAGTGAGGTATTAAAGTCTCAAAAACTAATATTTTTGAGTTGTCTGTTCCTCCTTTCAGTTCTTTCAGTTTATGTTTCATATATTTTGGCACTCTGTTATTAGGTGCATGCATGTTTATAATTGTTATATCTTCTTGGTAGATTGACCCTTTTATCATTAGAAAATGTGTTTGTCTCTAGTAACAACATTTAACAGTAAATATCTAAAAGTCTACTTTTTCCACTAGCATAGTCACTCCAGCTCCCTATTGATTACTATTTAAATGGTGTATCTTTTTCCATCATTTTTTAACCTGTTTATGTCTTTAAATATAAAGTACCTCTGTTGTAGACAGCATGTAGTTGGATCATTTTTTTAAATAATTAATTCTGCCAATCTCTTAATTAATTAGAATGCTTAAACCATTTACATTTATTTAATTACTAGTAAGGTGAGATTTATATCTCCCATTCTATTTGTTTTCTATAAGTCATGCCTTTCATGTTCTTCTGTTATTGCTTTCTTTTATGTCAAATAGATATTTTCTAATGCACTGTTTAAATTCTCCATGGTTTATTTTACTCAATTTTTTTTTTGAGTTATCATCTTAATGTTGCCCTAGGGGTTACAATTAATTTCTTAACTTACAACAATTTAGTTCAGATTAGTACTAACTTTATTTTAATAGTGCACAAAAACTTTACTTCTGTATAGCTCAATTTCTTCTCGTCTCTTTTATGCTGTTATTGTCATATAAGTGACATTCTTATATATTGTGTATCTAACACAAATTTAAAATTACGCAATTGTCTCTTAAATCATACAGGAGAACAAAAGAGATACAAACAAAACATACATTTATCCTTTTATAGTTACTTATGCAGTTACCTTTACCAATGTTCTTTATTTCTTCATGTGGATCTGAGTCTTTTAAGTTCAGTCTAAAGTTCCTTTAGTCTGAAAGACTGTAGTTTATTTCTTGTAGGGTAGGTCAACTAATGATTGATTCTCAATATTCTGAGATAAATTTCCCAGTTTATTTGAGAGTGTCTTAATTTCTCCTTCAGTTTTGTAGAATAGTTTTTTGCTGGATATAGAATTTTTGGTTTACAATCTTCTTCTTTCAGCTGTTCGAGTATGTCATTCCCCTGCCTCTGACCTTTGTGGTTTCTGATGACTAATCAACTCTTGATCTTTTTCAGGATTATTTGCATTTGATATGTCACTTAATCTTGCTGCTTTCAAGATTTTCTTTTGTCTTTGGCTATAGATAATTTGATAATAATGTATATAGGTATGGACATCTTTGAGTTTATCCTATGTGAAGTATATTGAGCATCTCGGATGTATACATTCACTTTTTAAAACTAAATTTAAGAAGTTTGGGGTCATTATTTCCCCAAATATTCTCTCTCCTCCTTTCCTTTTCTCCTCTCTTTCTGATCTCCCATTATGCATATGGTTTGTATGCTGAATAGTATTCTACAGGTCTCTGAGAATGTGTTCATTTGTCTTCATTTTCTTTTGTTTTCATCATCAGACAGTATAATCTCAATTGACCTTTCTTTACCTCCCTTGATCATTCCTTCTGCTTTCTCTAATACGCTGTTGATCCTCTCTAATAAATTTTCATTTATTATACTTTTTAACTTCAGAGTTTCTATTTGGTTACTTCTGGGAGCAAAGAAAAGTGACAGATCACAGGGAACAAACCAGTAACCTGGGAATCACAAGCAAAAAGTTCAAACCTACCAAGCCACAAATGAATGAATTTCTAAATGCCTTGAATACCACCATCTCAGCTAAAGTTAAATTCTGTCAATGTATATCGTAGTATCACATTGCATGAGACTTTTTAAACTGCAGAAAGTTCACATGTGATTCTGAAGCTATGTCACATCATGAGGAAACCTTTTAAATCTTTTTTTTTTTTTTGAGACAGTATCTTGCTCTGTCACCCAGGCTGGAGTGCAGTGATACAATCTCTGCTCACTGCAGCCTTCGTCTCCCAGATTCAAGTGATTCTCCTGCCTAAGCCTCCTAAGTAACTGGGTCTACACATGTGTACCACCATGCCCAGCTAATTTTTGTATTTTTGGTAGAGATAAGGTTTTGCCGTGTTTCCTAGGCTGGTCTCAAACTCTTGACCTCACGTGATCCACATGCCTTGGCCTCCCAAAGTGCTGGGATTACAGGTGAGAGACACTGTGCCCAGCCACCTTTTAAATCTCTAACTTATGAAACTTCAAAGGTTCAGGTCTTCTCTGAGCTCTGCTATCAGCTGACTCAGGCTTTACCTAGAACATTCACATTGCTGGGATTGTTTTCCCCACCTGTCAAATAAAGTTGCTGGAATGATATTTTTTTTTGAGATGGAGTCTTACTCTTATCACCCAGGCTGGAGTGCAGTGGCGCGATCTCAACTTACTGCAACCTCCGCCTCCTGGGTTCAAGCAATTCTCCTGCCTCAGCCTCCTTAGTAGCTGAGATTATAGGTGCCCACCATCATGCTCAGCTAATTTTTGTATTTTTAGTTGAAATGGGGTTTCACTGTATTAGCCAGGCTGGTCTTGAACACCTAACCTCAGGTGATCCACCTGCCTTAGCCTCCCAAAGTGCCGGGATTACGGGCATCAGCCACCTTGCCTGGCCGGACTGATCTTTAATGTCCTTTCCTGCACTAATGTTTGAGGGGTCTAAGAGTTGCATTTTTGGATAGACCTGTAGGATAGAAATGATGATAAAACAGAGAAAAATTAAACCAACCCCCCTGCCACTTTTAGCCTGATAAGAATTAACTGAATTGCAGAAAAAGAACTCATCAAACTTAACAGAAACTTTTTTTTTTTTTGAGACAGAGTCTCATTCTGTCTCCCAGGCTGGAGTGCAGTGGCGTGCTCTGGGCTCACTATAACCTCTGCCACCTGGGTTGAAGCAATTCTCCTACCACAGCCTCCTGAGTAGCTGAGATTACAGGTGCCTGCCACAGTGCCCTGCTCATTTTTGTATTTTTAGTAGAAACAGGCTTTCACCATCTTGGCCAGGCTGGTCTTGAACTTCTGACCTCGTGATCCATCCACCTTGGCTTCCCAAAGTGCTGAGATTACAGGCGTGAGCCACCACACCTGGCCAAGGAAGTCTTAATTCTGAGTGGATCTGCTGCATTATTTTTTCACCTATGACATTTATCTCTAATGGACATGAAAAGACAAGATGAATCAGTGATGTCACAGAGCCAGCTGTGTAAAGATTTAGCCATATGGGGCTGGGCACGGTGGCTCACACCTGTAATTCCAGCATGTTGGGAGGCTGAGGCAGGTGGATCATGAGGTTAGGAGTTCGAGACCCGCCTGGCCAACAGAGTGAAACCCCATCTCTACTAAAAATGCAAAAATTAGCCGGGTATGGTGGCGAGCACCTGTAATTCCAGCTACTCAGGAGGCTGAGGCAGGAGAATCGCTTGTACACGGGAGGCAGAGGTTGTGGTGAGCTGAGATCTCATCACCGTACTCTAGCCTGGGCAACAGAGGGAGACTCTATCTCAAAAAAAGGGAAAAAAAAAAGCATTTAGCCATATGGATAGTTAAGAAAAGTGGGTCTAACTGAGGTTAAAAACCAATGAACTACCTCAAAATTAGATTCCTTTTTGGCTTCTTCTACTGATAATGGTGGTCAAGTAATCTTTGTTTTTGGGGGTTAGCTTTTTGAAACCATTGTCCATTTAGTCAAGTAAGTCCTGATTTATATCCTTTGTAAAAATAAATGTCCTCTTAGAAGTTGTTACTGGTACATGTGGATGGGTTTTCACCTCCTAGTTTTGAGCCAGTCAGATCATTCACTTCATAAGGGATTGGTCCAATAAGCTGCATTTGTCAGTCTTCCAAATGCCAGCATGTAAAGCTTGACCTTTTTTATTTTGTTTATCCTTGCTACTGCCTATTTATCTGAAAGATCAATGAGAACATAAAATGTTTTTCTGCTGTATTCTCACTTTTGTTGCATCTATAATAAAAATGTCATTTTAGTAAATAAGGATGGTTCAGTTCATAGCAGAAGTGTCTTTTTTTCATTATCTTCCCAGTAGCACCCAGAGCCAAAGTGTAACATTTAGTTACACTGCGGTTTCCTAGTTTTTTGTTCAAATCTGGAAACTATAAGCAAAGGTTAACTAAGAGTGATCATTTTTCTCTATCTGCTTTAAATAAGATAAATGTAAAGCCAGTATCCACATATATATGCATGTCTATATGCATATATATGTATACCTGCATGCATATAGTTTTATATATGCATTCACTATTTTTACAGAGAAAAATAATATTTTCTCTGTTTAGTTTTATAAAAACTTATGAAAATATTCACATTTGCATTTCAAAAGAATGACATACTTCATGTTTAGTACCTTATGAGGCATACTTATAAGTCAACCAGTAATACAGTGTTAAATATGAATTTTAGCCTCTGATAGGAAAAAATATTTGTCAAATACTCTGTAATAATTTTTTATAGAACTGAAAGACTGATATACTTCAATTTGACTCTTAAAGGTTATTACATATTATTAAAACAGATCTCATAATCATATCATTAAGGAGTGAAGTAGTGGTTCTCTGCATGTATTCTAGCTTTTGTTGGATTAATATGAAAATTCTAACATAGTACCCTGGTTTAAATTTGAGAAAAACTGTTAGAAAAGGCAGGCACCTAAATGTCATTATCCTTATTGATCTTTATAATTTTGTGTATGTATTTAACTTTACATGAAGTGTAGTTTCTTAGCTTGCCCTTGACTAGTTTCTTTAAGTTTTTCACGTATGTGACTATACACTTTGGAATAAAATGGAATTATCTAGTTATACGTCATCAGGAAGTATGATTATGTTATAGAGAACATTGAATTAAAAACAAATTTTATACTACACATCCAATGCGTGGTGTAAGAAGGGTAGAAACATACTCTCACAGTGAGTACACAGTGGAGGAGCCCAGTGCACTGCTCGGGTAGTTTCATTTGTGGTAACATGGCACGTTTATCTCTACAGGGGGATCTTTGGATGTATATAGGAAAATCCCAGAACATGTCCTTGGAAGAATTGCAGTAGCAGTAAGTATATGGCTTCGGTGTTAGAAAATTTGAATGTTTTAATCCTTCTAATCAAGCTCATTCTTATATTCTCAGAATGTTTTTTTCTTATTCTTCAATCTCAGTTGACTGCCAAGACCTTCTTAACTGTTTTGTTCTTTCTTCTTTTCATAGATCACCCCACCCACTATCACAACATAGTCACACGCTTATGAACTCCAGCCTGCTCATGTGTTTGCAGGACCTTGGTGTTCTTGTTGACTCATAAAATTTCCAAGTTTTTCTTCTTCAAAAAAAAAAAACAAAACAAAACAAAAAACAAAAAAACTGCTTTTTTTGTGTTTTTACATTTTGTAGTTGTAGGCATGTGATTCACAAATACTTTAAAAGTCTGAGTTATTAAAGCAGTCTATGTAAGGACTTTTTGCAGTTTTTTTATGTTCTTGGTTTTTAATTTTTTCATCATTTACATCTAGAAATTTATTCCTTTTGTGATTTAAAGCAGTTTTCCCATATTCCTGTATTTTCTATATGAACTAATATATTGATGAAATACATCAACTAAACTAACATTACTATGATGTTCTCATAAGTTCCAGATTTCACATTTAGAATAATGTAGGTTAAACAGTGTCTGAGAGAAGTCATGGTGGTGTAATAGTAAACAATTGCTAAACTAAAAGCACTATAACTTCAGTGGTTTAATGCAGAACAAAGTGATTGTACCATGTACCATTTAATTAAATGGCTGATTTTCACATTCATTATACATCAAAATGACAACTCAAATTCTTTAATCCAACATGGACACTTATTTAGTCTCAGTTCATTGTAATTCACAGCTTTCCTTTTTTCTTTCTAATTATTAGTGTGAACTGCCCTGGGTGATGAGAACTTTCTTTTCTGATGCTATTGCTGCTAAGTTGCTTCTCATCTACATGTGTAGGTAGATTCATATGAAATTTGAGTACTTGAATCACTATTTTAGATGAAAATAAATATGTTTCGTTTCCTGTTCTAATCTGAGGAGAGAATGAATGCTTTGTGGCTTTTGGCAGTTCTTGGCTGTAAAGTTTTATAACATGTATAATAAAGGGCAAAAAAAGGCAAGGATACCAATTGAAAAAGAAAAAATGTATACAAGTTCTTTATACTCGATTATCTATGGAACTTGGCAAAAATAGAAATCTGCCATCTTCAATAGAGAAACATGTTCCTCCTGAACTTCATAAATCCTACTTCCCTCTTGTTTAGGGCATCCACACAAGGCCGCTGATCTTTTCGATTCTACTGGAGTAGGAAGACTGTTGAAGTGAATAGAGTCAGCAGAAAAAATAATTCAGCGTCAAATACAGGGCTTGCTTATTAAATGAATGAAAATATGACACAAATTATTTTAGTGAAAGGCATTAAAGTAAGTGCTACTCCAAAGGATTTATATTTGCCCTTACTTTTTTTTAATTAAGGGTTTTCCCCCTAAATATATGTCTAATTTCTCCAGCTTTTGTGGCTCGTGAGGTCATGGTAATGAAAACTTCTTATACCTCGAGGAGAAGAAATGCTTTTGATAATTTTGCTCTTTGTCTGCCACTTTTAATAAATTCTGCTGGAACCCAGGTTTGTATAATGCCTCCAAAGTGTATTTTTTTAAATATGTAATCTGAGTAGGCTACAAATTTGGATTATCATTTGTTGCAGCTGACAAACACCAGATTGGCCCATGGCTAAGACCTGACATCAGGAGGGTTGTACTAGTCAAAATAAGACTAGCGAATTGATCAGCTGTAGGTTATGTTGTATAAACTAAATAGTCTGATTGTGTTCCCAGTATCCTTGGTTATCTCTCTTAAAGTATACTGAAGATGGCATCAACATCTTTTCCTTGAGTTTCCTCATTGAGGCCAAGAAAGCACATGGATGCTGTTGCCAAGTCAAAAGCAACAGAATCAGAAAGAGAGAGTAGGGAAATAGGTGTACATTGAACAATTCCTGTGCCAATCACCATTGGATGCTTTCTATACAAATATTATGTCATTTAGCCATTACAGCCACCATGTAAAGTGTAGATTATTGAACATATTCTGTACATATGCAAGATGAGGTTTAGAAAAGTTAACCAGATTGCCCAGAGTTATCATCCAATTAGTCAGTACACGTTTGAACACAGGGCTATCTGACACCAGACCCTTTGCTTTCTCAGTGTGTTTTCCTGACAGAATGAGAAGAGAGAGAGAAAAAAATAGAGGCAGGAGTGAAAGAAAGAGCTAGGCTAAAATATAAAAAAAGAGACTTATTGAGAGAATAATGAAGCAACACATAGAATTGCTTCAGATTATTTTCATATCTTTAGGTACCTCTATTTTCCCAAATTAACTTTATTTTCCAGGGTCTAATAATCTGACATGCAAGGCAGGTTCACAGGTCCAAGGTTCATTGCAGTATGGATCTCTTTTGGTCTCTGTGATATGTTATTCAAATTTCCTCTTGTAAAATCTATGGCAAGAGAGCATTTTTTTTTAACCCAAAGGAATTTATATATACCTGATTTCAGCCTTCCAACTTGCTCAGTGGTTTTTCTCTACTATCCATTTGAATCTGGTCTTCTATAAAGAGGAATGCCTTTCTGCCTTTCCCTGCCATCTAACACATACTATTTTTCTTCTCATTTCTGAAGCAGTGACACTGTGTACTGTATTTTGAGTGCTAATGTTGATTGAAGTTGTCCCTGAAAGGATGTGCACTTGACATGTCAAGGAGCGCATGATTGACAACAGATATAAGTACTTTTAGTGTCAAGGCTTTGTCAAGTAATTGTTATGAAACCCAGCCTACCTGAATACCAATAATATCCTTTAGATTTTCAGTTCACAGATTTCTAGCTCCTTTTTTTACCAGAATTTAGATGTTTCTAAGGAAAAGTGTAGTGTATTTTGACAACGAATAATTATTTTTTCATTTTGAATCTCTAACAAAATGTATAATTTTGGCAAATATTATAAAATCAGTATTTGTTTTACTTTTTTCTACCTGACAATTCGAATATATTAGATTGCCTTTCCCTACATGTTTTCTGAAAATTCATTTTGTATGGAACCAATTTTTAGTAGTGAGCTGTGTTTAATGGATAGGTTTTATAATATTCAACTACGCTTCTAAGTTGAAAATTTTAACCCTACTTCCTCAGAATGGAGAAGATGATTACCTCCATGCTAAATAAGATGACTTCCTCCTGCTACTCAAAGAGAAAATTGTTTTCATTATGGATGTTAATTTTTATAAACATTTAAAGAAATATTTTTATTATGTTTCCTTCTGTGATAAAATTATCTTATTAATATTTTGATATTTTCTTTTTGTGTTGTTTTACTGTCCAGAGCACGTGTTTTATTGTAATGCCAGTTATTTCCAAACTCTGAAAGAAGTCATTTGTTATAAAAACGTATGCTGTTCTCTTAGAATAGGCAAACGTATACTGGAATTGATGAATCTATGTTAGCGAATCTTTCAGGAGTACATTGTACCCTATGAGAACAATTAAAATATGTTAACCTCTGCTCAGTATTAATTGATATAGATTTTGTCTTCTAGATCTTTAGTATTTGAATATTGGCTTTTTCCCATTACATTTCTTTCTTTCTTTCTTTCTTTTTGAGACGGAATCTCACTCGGTTGCCCAGGCTGGAGTGCAGTGACGTGATCTCGGCTCACTGCAACCTTTGCCTCCTGGGTTCAAGCAATTCTCCTGCCTCAGCCTCCCGAGTAACTGGGATTACAGGCGTGCGCCACCACGCCTGGCTAATTTTTGGTATTTTTAGTAGAAACAGGGTTTCACCATGTTAGCCAGGATGGTGTCAATCTCCTGACTTTGCCTGGATAACAAAACAAAATCACATCCCTTCAAAAACTATTTTAAAATTAGCAGGGTATGGTGGTGTGCACCTGTAGTCCCACCTACTCAGGAGGCTGAGGCAGGAGGATTGTTTGATCCCAGGAGTTTGAGGTTACAGTGTGCTATGATTGCACCACTGCACTCCAGCCTGGGCAACAGAGTGAGATCCTGTCTCAGAGAAAAAGTCTCTCCTTGGTCATAAGTGTCATGACTTCAAAAAAGGTTTTACACACAGAAATACAGAAAATTAAGAAAGCCATTGTCCCCTTTTCCTGTCTGTCTCCTTGCCTGGCTTAGCATCATTATGAATTTAGCATATGTACTTCCGATCATTTTAAATACACATGTACTTATTTCTTTCTTTGGGAGTACCTTATCTTCAGAACAGTGTAAGCTCATTAAAGGAAGAAACCTGTGGCTTTAACATTTGGTGTTCCCTCAGAGCCTCACAAAGAAATGAGAGATGTTCAGTAAATGCTTACTGGTTGACAGAGTTTTAAAGGAAGAGTTAGTCTGCATGTGGTGGCTCACACCTGTAATCCCAGCACTTTGGGAGGCCGAGGCAGGAGGATCACTTAAGCCCAGGAGTTCAAGACCAGCTTAGGCAACATTAGTGAGATATCTGTTTCTACCAAAAAAAATAAAATAACAAATTAGCCGGGCATGGTGGTACACACCTGTGGTCCCAGCTACTCAGGCAGCTGAGGTGGGAGAATTGCTTGAGCCCAGGAGGTCGAGGCTGCAGTGAGTAGTGATTGTATCCCACAGCACTTCAGCCTAGGTGACAGGGCAAGACCCTGTCTAAAAAAAAAAAAGAAAAAAGTTGATATATTTAAATATGGAAAGTTTCTTATAAAAACCATAATTGATAATTGTACTGTTTTCTTTTTCCTAAATTTAGGTTGTTAAAGGCCTTACTTATTTGTGGAGTTTAAAGATTTTACATAGAGGTATGTGCTGGGCTTATAAGCTTGGACTTAATTTGGGGTGGGGGTGGGTTTCTCAAGATACCTTGATTTTTAAAGTAAGTGTTCTAACATTTAAACCTGCTGTTATATCTGGTAGTCAAAAAGATGGCTGCTTTATAAATGTTATTTTTCTTGTTTTCTCCATCAGCTGCTCTCATTTAGATTATAAACTTGGTAGTGTGTTTTTGTGAATCACCTTTGTCAAACTTGTGAAAATATATTTCATAGTATTTGAAGATGCCAAATCTTGTCTTACTTAATCCTTGTTAATGCAAAAGTCTTTGCTTTCTGTACAATTACATCCTTCCTTCTATTAACATTTCAGATATCATCACACACTGTTCCTTAAGAGATTGCTTCACATACCTGGAAAGTAAAACTTTGTTTTTAATTTTTTTTTAAAGACGGGGTCATGCTATGTTGACCAAGTTGGTCTTAAATCCCTAGCCTCAAGCAATCCTCCTACCTTGGTCTCCCAATGTGCTAGGATTCAGGCATGAGCCACTGCACCTGGCCAAAAATAAAATTTTAAATAAGATGTTGGTGAAAGCATCAGTACTAGTCCCCTTGTCTAGTAACAGAACACACGAGAGAATAATCAGATAACTGTTGAATATTGCAAAAGGAATTTCCTTTTTTTTTTAACGTTCCCAAAATATCTGAATTCATTTGGAGCAAATTATTAAGTGAGAAAGAGACTATAATAAAGCAACTTAAAGGCTTAATGTTACTAACAGTGCTGTTTAATTTTACACATCTGCTCATCTTAGCTTTATGTACGTTTGGGGAATGTAACAGCGTACACATTAGATGTGATTAAAGGAAAGTTTTTTTTTTTTTAAAGGGCATAAGCTGAGATAGAGAAAGCAACTGATACTTTCAACTGTGATGTTGTATCTGTCACTAAGGGTTGTTTTCTTTTGTGGTGGTTTTAATATCCTAGTGATTCTATATTTCTTCTTAAATCCTCCTTCTTTTAGTGAGGGTATCTAGATTTTGACAAAATATTTAGGTTTTTGGAGGTATCTATACTGAGTAAATGGAATCATAAACTAGATTTCTTTTGAAAGCCAATCCACTCCATTTCTAGAGTATAGTTGGTGCAAAATGTAGATGTAGGGAGAGTGAGTTATATTAGTATTACTTTCACTGGGTATAAATAAGTATGTAAACACATTTGGTGGATGAAAGAAAAATGGAACATTGTTGACTACCGAGGTTAAGAGATAGCAGTATTTAATATGATATAACTACTATTTTTTCTATTCCCTATAGAAACACTCAGCAACCTGTAAAGTAGTGATAACCATTTTAATAAGAATTAACTCAATGGTCAATTCTCATCATTTTATTGATTTCTTAAAAATGGACATGTGCTATCCATTTGACAAAAGAACTAAAGGAAAAACATTCATTCTCTGTATCAAAGCTTTCTTTAAAAGGACAGTGCCATGGAAATTTGAGTTTTGTTAGAAAGTGAGTATTAGGGTCATCCTGTACTCTGGGCATACAGGTTAATTCTGGCTTATAATGAAATCTCTCTCTAGCTATAACTTTCTGTAAGGCATCTTAGTACCACAAAGAACTATAGTGGATAAGGAATTATGTTTTAGTTATTCTGCCATTATCTTGATTTTTCTTCTTTTAAATTAGAAAATATGCCAATAAGTTGATGTGCCTTTAGTATCCCTATATCTAAATTATTTGATTTTAATTTTTACTCTGGATTTGGGAAAACTGCCTAAATTTTTCATTTGAAATGGGATCTTTATAGACATGTTTCAAATGGATTTGTCTAGATCTAAAAATAATGTCTAGGGTCAGATTCTCAGTATAACCACTTTATGATCACTGTGGCCAAGCTTGGTGGACCAGAGCCTCTCAGAAGCTAGTAGGTCCTTCTTTTCATCCCTGGTTGCATCTTGGGCTAAGAAAGGACTCTTTCATCAGTGACAGACAAAGGCTGCAATGGTTTGACTGATGGAGAGCATAGAGGTTTCAAAAGGGAATCCTGGGTCTGTACTTATTTTTTCACTTGGTGCTGGCCAGCCCAATTCCTACAGAGAGTAACCTACTATAAAATGCCACTGTTGTGAGAAGAATATATCTGTTAAGGACAGAGTAGGAGCAGTGGTAGAAGGCCAACAAGTCCTTTCAAGGAATTTCAGTGAATGAGTGTGGACCTGCATCTGTCTAAATGGAAAGACTAACGAATTGCTGTGCAGATGAACAGTTATATTCCCAGTAGTTATGGCCACTCAACTATAGAAATAAATATGCTGTGGTAATACACCTCATTAGATATATTCCTATTTAGCTTTTGAGTTTCCCAGCTATTCATGGAAACTTTTACCTTCTGGACTTAAAAGCATGTGTTTTTATGAAGAGTCAAAGAAGCTAAGTGTCTCTGAAGACTTTTGTAAAGCATTGTAATGAGAAATTTACCCTAGATTGAGTAGTTGTTAACTTAATATTTTAGCAGTTTTGTCCATATTTAATAACTTGGATTCCATAAAAATAAGATTAAAGATGCCTTTTTATTTACAAAAAGCTATTTAATTTTCTTCTTGATTAAAAAATTGTAGCTTTTTAGATCAGTTCAATCAGGCAATTAAAGATCAGAGCTTTTAAGTTCAGCTAAGGCAATTAAATAGGTAATACTTGTTTATGCACTTTTGGTATGTAAGCTCACTGCTGTAACTTCTTAAAAGCATACGCACTCATTTTTGCTTTCTCTAAATGAATGATGATGGGAATTCTAGCTGAACATGTTTCACATTGTCAAATCAAAGACAAGGGTCCTTCTACAGGGTTGGGAGAGCCTGGTTTAGGCACTGTGAGAGGAACAGTGAAAAGCAGGTGGTGAAAGAGAAATACTAACGAGTGATCTGTACCTCTTCCCCCTTTGTCTTGGTCTGAGTACCTTTGTTATCCTCTGACCATCATTTTCTAATGCTGTTCTTAAAAATCAGAGGGAAAAAAAAAGGCAATTGCTTTTTACTTATGAGCACAGATTTCAAAACATTAAGCACTGGACATGTGTTCAGTATCTAATGAGATAAGCGAACAAACTGTTTCTCACATTTCAATGGCTTCCTTGGAGTACAGTGGTCCTGGATTTTAGCCATAGAAAGTATATCTATAAATAGTATATTACAGAATTGACTAAACATAGTTAATGGTTTCCAAACAAACTCTTGAAAACCTGGAGTCTATCCCCTACTGTGTATCCAGTGAGGACCGTAGGGTAGAATGAAATCTGGGCAATAAGCAGTGGCAAACCACCCATCCCATGAGGGGTGTTAGTCTGGTAAAAGTTAGTTTATTTGATAGTATATCATGTTAACTGAAAATTGTTTTGGAAATTCAAGCACAGCAGTTGCTGTTCATAATGGGTCATCAAATATTATATTCAATCAGGTGTTACTATTTCTTTTGCTCTTTTTAAGACTTGATTGAGATATATGTGCAGGGACTTTATAAACAATTGAATGCTAAGAATGTGGCATGTTTTTATTATAACTATGAATTAATCACCTTATCCAGTTAATAAGAATACACCATTCCAAAACCAAGCCAGGGAGAGAGTTTATTATACTTTATATTACTGAGTCAAAAATTATGAAAATCTTTTCTCTAAAATAAACCAAACGTGTGATAGTTCCACATGAGGACACAATTATTAAAAATGTTTGAAATACCCACCAAATTAACTACTGTGGAAAGTTGTGTTTATTAAAAGGCATATGGAAGAGCCCTATAAGCATAGCACATACTGACTATGGGTAAAAACAAAGAAAATGAACAGTGAGAAAATCTGTTAGGCCAGATCCGACATTACAGGAAACATTGCAGCTTAACTTCAAAACATACCTCGCCACTAATGAGGTGAGAGCCCTGCATATTAACAAACCTACAGCTCCAGTCATAGCCATCATTACCCACATCAAACATAAATACAAGATTAACACCTATGCCATTTCTTTGGAAGATGTGAGAATGCCCTGGTAGTAACTGCTCTCTCTTTCCCTGAGGATAAAAAATAGAAATGGAAGGGTAATGAGAATAGAACTTAGATTAAAAAAATAAAATTGGCAATCATTCTGGGGCAATCTTACACAGATGCAGAAGTTTATAGAAGAAAAAATCCTATATAGTTGGTGTGCTAAGAGTTTTTTTTGTATATGAACCTGGTTATTTTCATTTACTTTCTCCAATAGGAGGGCTTTTGAAAAATACATTTTTGCAGAAATTCTGTAGGTAAATGCTGCCCAAATAGATTTGTGTTCAAAGAAACCAAGCCTTGTTGTTTCAATATACATGCTACAAATTTTATTTTCTACCTTTGGCTTTACTCTTCTGTAAATCTGGCCTCACACAGACTTTCCAGTTAGTGCTACCTTAGATACCAAAGCCAGTATTAGTTTGGTCATTCAGCAACTATTTATTTTATACCTACTATGTTCTAGGCACTGTTCACAGTACTTGAAACATATCAATATGTGAAAGAAAAGATTTCTATGAGCATAGAGCTTATATTTTAGCAGTAACAGAGTGGGTTGGGAAATGTTCCTTAAACAATGAACATAATAAGTAAAATACAGAGTGTGTTAGAGGGTTGTTAGAAAAGAAAAAGTAGATTGAGCTTATGGGAGACAAAGGGTAGGTTGTGTATTAATCAAGGAGACCTCAGAGGGAAGATGAGTTGGAAGGAAGGCTTGAAAGTGGAGAGGAACTGGTCGAGTAGGTATATGGGAAACAGAGGCCATAGGATGTGCCTAGCGTGCTACTGGAACGGTAGAGGCTAGTGCGTCTGTGTCCAAGTGTGGGAGACAAGGGTAGAATCAGCTGTTAGGAAAATATTTTGGTAATTCAGGTAAGTTTCAGGGACTCCAATCAAGGAGATGGTTATAAAGATGGGGAAAAGTCATGATTCTGGATATATTTTAAATGTAGAGTTGATAGAATTTCCTGATGGATTGCTTGTGACTTTTAAGAGAAAGAGAGGAGTCAAGGTTGCTTAAACTGTTAACAGTTTAGTATGCTAAAAATATTTCTGCTACTTTCTTTCTCTGAAAAGAGATAACAAAAAAACCTAATAATATCAAGTACTGACAAGAATACAGAGCAGTTAGAACGCATACATTGCTGGTAGAAATATAAAATGGTACAGCTGCTTTGAAAAATAGTTTGGCAATTTCTTACAACATGATTCAGCAGCCCCCTTCCTAGATATTTACCCAAGAGAAATGAAAACATATGTCCACACAAAAACTTTAGGAAACTCTTTATAGTGGCTTTATTCATAATAGCCCCAAACTGGAAACAACCCAAATGTCTTTCAGCTGGTAAATGTAAAAACAGACTGTAATACATCCACACAGTGGCATATTACTCAGCAATGAAACAAGCTACTGATACATGCAACAATATGGGTGAATATCAGATACTTCATGCTAAGTGAGGAAGTTGACTCAAAGGGTTACCAGCTGTGTGATTTCACTTATGTGACATTTTGGAAAAAGCAAAATACAATTGAAACATCAACATATTGACAAACAGTGGAGGAGGAGTTGACTGTAAAGGGATGAAGGAACGTTTTGATATGTTGGAAATGTTCTGTATCTTGATTTTGGTGGTAGTTGCATGATTATATGTGTTTTTTAGAAAACAAAGACCTATGCACCTGAAAGGGGTGAGTGAATTTTACATTGTATAAATTATGCCAAAGTAAACCAAATTTTAAAATTAAAAAGTAAACTAGACTTGAGCAAGAGAGAGAGAAGAGAGAGAAGCTCCTCTTATATCTTAGCAGTGCAGTAGACGCTGTAGAAAGAAGTTTCCCCTGCCAGAAGGACAAACCATTCTTTCAAAGGGTCTTGGTGATTCTGTCATTATTTCTGTATCCTCATGGCTCCTGACAAATCCTACCTAGGTTTGATCTAGTAACTCAGTAGCTTAAAAAACAGCCAGCCAACCCCTAATCCCCGACCCCAAGAAATAAAACAACTCTTGTGATTTAAAGAACATCTACAATGCCAGAAAGAGAGAGATAGAGTCAGGGAGGGAGGATAGTGGGGAGAGACACAGAAATTTAGAAGTTGCTGTTAGCAGCACAACAATTTGAAGCATCTGAAAACTGGACAGTTCTTTCCTTAGTTAAGCCAATTTTTTCCCCAAAAGTATTACCAAGAACTGCATATGTGCAGAGCTGACTTGACCTGTCATACAATTTTAAAAGCTCAGTTTCTAAGAATGAATAGGCTTTATTTGTCATTCCCAATTCAATCCTACTGACTACCTCACTGGGTGACCCTAGAAAGGCAAGTCACTCCTGCTCTCTTTGCTTCTGTTTCCTTATATATACTATGAAAGGTTGGCTGGATGATCAGTCAGATTTCTTCAAGAGCTAGGGTTCTGGGTTCTGTGATCTCGTGACTGAAGGAAGTGTGACATGTTGCTAAGATGGAGAACAAAGCAAATCAGAGAGACATAAAAGAAAAAGGGGAGAATCCCCAAGAGTAGATTGTGTAATGAAAATGATAATGACTACTTATGAAGCATTGCTTTGTACAGGTACTGTTCTAGGTGCTTAGTGTATATAAATTATTTAAGGTATTCTTCAAAGTGGGAAATTCTGGGAAATATGAAATGTTTTAGAACTAAAAATAAGAGATTAAAGTATAAAACAAATAATTGAGAAATAAAGCCATGTGCCTTAGCTAAGAAAATGTTGCTTTCTAAACCAAACTGATATAATCAAATCAAAAGGCATCTTTAAGGCAAAGTGTTTTTAAAGTGTAAGGGACACTAAAAACAAAGTATTGTAATTAATAAGGAATTATTACTATTATTTGAGACAGTCTCTCACTCTGTCACCCAGGCTGGAGTGCAGTGGCGCAATCTTGGCTCACTGCAACCTCTGCCGCCTGGGTTCAAGCGATTCTCCTGCCTCAGCTTCCCGAGTAGCTGGGATTACATGCACCAGCAACCACTCCCAGCTAATTTTTTTTGTCTTTTTAGTAGAGGTGGGATTTCACCATGTTGGCCAGGCTAGTCTTGAACTCTTGACCTTGTGATCTACCCACCTTGGCCTCCCAAAGTTCTGGGATTACAGATGTAAGCCACTGTGCCCAGCCCAATTAATAAGGAATTCTAATAAGGATGTGTAAAGTTACAACTTAGATGGAAAGCAAGAGCACCTTTTTAAAAAAAAAAATTTTTTTTAATTGCAAAATAATTGTAGATCCGCAGGAAGTTGCAAAGAAAATGCACAAGACAGTACCATGTAAGGGCATCCTTTTTAAGGAAGGAATTTTGAAGAAAACTGGAAGGTGAGGGGGACAGTTCAAAAGAGTGTAGGCAGGTAAATGTTATATATTTGCTATTATCCTTTAAGTGAAATCAGTATAAATTTAAAGTTATAAAAATATTTATATTATATTCCAAAATTATTAAATGAGAAAAAAGAAATGATTTGGTAGAGGTAAGACCTTTGAATTCCTTAGGAAAGAAATTCCAGTGTCAAGGTGTAGTTAAAATAATATGTTGGTGTGTGTAAAAGTTGGGATTTGTGGAAAAAATTAATTAAGAAATGATTATTTTCTGGATAAAATGATTCTTAAAAGAATTCTTGGTAAAGCATGGCTATCAATAGAAAACTAACCTGATTAATTTTTAATTATTTATTAAAAGATGTAATTTGCATAACTTTATAACAATCTTTTTTGCAGAGATCTACATAGTTTGTGCTTAACTGTACATTTTAGTGAATTTTGAAATAACTGACATATTTTTGCTTTGTGGAAGATGAATTTCTTTAAAGAACTGGTTAGTGTTTGAGTGACCCAAGTCAATTTAAAAGGAGTCATTCCCAGTAGGTTTTATGTTGCCGTGTGTAATGATGAAAGGGCTAGTGTGTGTGTTCTTCCTTCCCTGAGCTCCGAGGCTGTTTAATCATATGGGTCTGAAAGGAGGCATTTGTGTTATGCAAGTGCTACTATTGAGAGCACAGTTACACGTTGTCTCCTGTGTAAAAATCATTTCCATATTGTCCTTTAAATATAATAAATATTAATCACATCCAGTGCTGTAGTAGATTATAACTTGTGAATGTTTATGTTTTTGAAAAGAAAAGACAGCCCATTAACAGGGTAAACAAACTATGACTCTAGGTTGTTGGTTTTTCTCCAGCTCTGACACTATCCAGACAAATGAACATCTCGAGGAATTGGACCTCTTTCCCACATTGGTCATTCATTCTGTTTACCTCGAGTGATCACAGGGTATTTCTGTATTTGTAGTATACTGTGATTTTCAAAAAATGAGAAATGCTACGTCTTAAAAGTATTCTTTTAAAAGAATATGTGTGTAGAATATATAAAGAACTCTCAAAACTCAACAGTAGAAAAACAAACAATCCAATTAGAAAATGGGCAAAGACATGAAGAGACATTCCACTGAAGAGTATACACAGATGGCAAATAAGCACATGAAAAAGATGTTCAATATCATTAGCCTTTAGGGAAATGCAAATTAAAACCACCGTAAGTTATTACTACATACCTATCACAATGGCTAAAATAAAAAATAGTAACAACAGCAAATGCTGATGAGGATGCAGATAAATTAGATCACTAATACATTGTTGGTAGGAATGTAAAATGATACAGCCTTACTGTTGACATTTAAAAAAAAAAAAAAGCTAGATATGCCACTACCATATGACCCAGCAATTGCATTCCTGGGCATTTATCCCATAGAAATGAAGACTTGTGTTCACACAAAAACCTGTACACAAGTGTTTATAGCACCTCTATTCATTATAGCCAAAAACTGGAACAACTCAGATATCCGTTAACAGGTGAATGGTTGAACAAGCTGTGGGCATTCATACTATGGATTACTGCTCAGCAGTAGAAAGGGGTAAACTCTTGATGCACACAACCTGGATGAATCTCCAGATCATTATGCTGGTGAAAAAGCCAGTTACAGAGGTTACATAGTGTCTGATTCCATTTATACAATACTCTTGAGATGACAAAATTATAGAAATGGAGAGCACGTTAGTGGTTACCAGGGGCTAATGAGAGGATGGGAGACAGAGGGAATGTCTACAGGGGGGCAAGATGAGGAATCCCTGTGGTGATGGAAATGTTTTCCATCTTGACCATCAGTGTCAATACCCTGATTGTGATACTATACTATAGTTTTATAAGATGCTACCATGAGGGGAAACTGGGTGGAGGGTACACAGGATGTCTCTGTGTTATTTCTTACCACTGTAAATGTAAACTTTGAGATAACTATGTAAATCTATAGTTATCTCAAAATTAAAAGCTTAATGTAAACAACAAAAAAAGAATATATCATCTTTTTATAGTTGCCTGTATTCAGAGGGTCAGCTTAATCAGAGAGGGTTGTCTTGGACTTAGTTTTTCTGTCTCCCATGCTTCTGTGGTAGGATTTGATCATAGGCAGTCTTCTGTTTTAAGAAATCAATAAGAGGAAAATAACCCTCTTCTATTCTGAAAATGAGTATCAGTGGAAGCCTTAGAGGAGAGAGAAGAAAAGATGTCGTGTGTCATTCAAGTAACAAATGCAAATGGAAGAGGGTAGTTATTTCCCCAGTCCCCACCTCTAAAAGTCTTCTGCCTTGCAGGAGATTCGGATTTGAAGCAGATTGTGTGATCATTGTGTGTTTTGGCTCACCGGTCTTTATAGTATCCGTTATGATAAGCTTCTGTCCAACCACCCAGCAATATACCCCCAGTGTGTGGATGAATGTTTGATTTACCAAGCCCCACAGATAGTTTTGATCATTGCTTTGTCTCTGACACAAACCGGAAGTTTAGGAGCTCATCACAGGGAGAGAGCACCTGTATGATGAATGATAGGGTCATTTCTGTTGGTAGAGGATGGAAGCCACTGTGAATTTATGGCACTGATTGTATGCCAGTGGATATTTGTTGGATGAATACATTGAATTATCGTTTTGCGAGGACAGTGTTTTTCTCCTGGAACTTTTTGTAATGTGGCTTAATTGGAAATCATCTTTTGTTCCCCTTTCTTGTATTAAAGTAAGAGATTTATCCTCAGGACATTTTGCCAAGCAGAATGGACAGACAGCGTTTTGGAAGAGCTCTCTAAGTCTCTTCCTTTCCCCAAAGACGTGGTTGAAGGTGATCAGCACCATGGAAATCAAATCTACTCTTTTGCTGGTGGAGGATTAAGTTCCCTCTGGATTGGGTACAATCATGATGATAACAATATTAATCATTTTACTAATATTATCATTTATAGAGTATGTTGTATGTGGTACTATGTTAGCTGCCTTGTATAATTTTAATTTAATCATTATGATAACCTGGTAAGGAGGTATCTTTGTATCCCCATTCTTAGATGAAGAAATCAAGGCTCAAGGAGAGTAAAGAACTTGCTTAGTTATAGGAAAAGTCATAGGGAAATGTCATAGAAGAGTGGTTGGTGGTCTAAGGGAAAAGCCCTAGTTTTAGGGTCAGACCCAGGTTTAAGTTCTGGTTCTTCCTCTTAATTCATCTTAGCTATGTGACCTTGGGTCAGTTTCTTAACTTCTTTGAGGTCATAGCATTGTGCCTGGCTTATAACAGCTATTATTATGTCAACTAATTATTTCTTAAGAAAAGAAGCAAGAGGTAAGTGAGAAGGAATAGTTAGAACCATCCTCAAACTTTCCTGTTATGTCTCCTTTTCTTAGAAAACTAGCCTATGAGTATAAAAAACTTAAAAACATCTGGGCTATTTTCTTTGTGAACTTCCCAAAATCACTCAACTATTCACTGCCAAAGCTGGATAATTCATCCTATTGGTTCCAGTAAGATTTAGCTAATAAACATAATGCAGTTTCTTAAGGCTTAAGAACTTTACTAGTCGAAGCCTCTAGTTTTGTGTCCTTGGGCAAGTAATTTCATTAATTTGAACCTCAATTTCTTCCTCTGTAAAATGGGGATAATAATGGTACCTATCTCAAGGGTTATAATGAAAATTAAATGAGGTAATGCATATGATAATAATGCATTTAGCTCAGTTCTTGGTATATGTTAAGTGCCAACTAAGTGTTATCTACCATAATTTTTGTTATTTCTTTTTTTCTTTCTTTCTTTTACTTTGAGCCCTGGGGTACATGTGCACCTCCTACATCCTGCAGGATTGTTGCATAGGTACATACATGCCATGGTGGTTTGCTGTCTCCATCTCACCTGTGCCCCACCCCCCGTCGCCTACATCAGGCATTTCTTCCGGTGTTTTCTCTCCCCATCCTCCCTGCCCCCTGCTGTCCCTCCCCTCCCTGCCCCTCCACCCCCCGACCTAGCCCTGTGAGTGTTGTTCCTTTCCCTGTGCCCAAGTGTTCTTATTGTTCATCAGCCACCTATGAGTGAAAACAGGCGCATACACTGTTTTTCTGTTCTTGTGTCAGTTTGCTGAGAATGATGGTTTCTAGATTCATCCATGTCTCTACAAAGGACACAAACTCGTCATTTTTTATGGCTGCATAGTATTCCATGGTGTAGATGTGCCACTTTTTTTTTTTTGTCTAGTCTATCATTGATGGGCATTTGGGTTGGTTCCAGGTCTTTGCTATCATAAACAGCATGGCTATGAACACATGTGTGCATGCGTCTTTATGATAGAATGATTTATAATCCTTTGGGTATATACCCAGTAATGGGATTGCTGGGTAGAATGGAATTTCTGTTTCTAGATCATTGAGGAATTGCCACACTGTCTTCCACAGTGGTTGAACTAATTTACGTTCCCACCAACAGTGTAAAAGTGTTCCTATTTCTCCGCATCCTCTCCAGCATTTTTGTCTCCAGATTTTTTAATGATTGCCATTCTAACTGGTGTGAGATGATATCTCAATGTGGTTTTGATTTGCATTTCTCTAATGACCAGTGATAAGTATTTTTTCATATGTTTGTTGGCCACATATATGTCTTCTTTTGAAAAGTGTCTGTTCATATCCTTTGCCCACTTTTGAGTGGGATTGTTTGTTTTTGCTTGTAAATCTGCTTTAGTTCTTTGTAGATTCTGGATATTAGCCCTTTGTCAGATGGGTAGATTAGAAAAATTTTTCCTGTTCTGTTGGTTGCCGGTTTGCTCTAATGATTGTTTCTTTTGCTGTACAGAAGCTCTTAATTAGATCCCATTTGTCTATTTTGGCTTTTGTTGCCATTGCTTTTGGTGTTTTAGTCATGAAGTCCTTGCCTGTGCCTATGTCCTCAGTGGTGTTGCCTAGGTTTTCTTCTAGGGTTTTTATGGTGTTACTTCTTATGTTTAAGTCTTTAATCCATCTGGAGTTAATTTTTGTATAAGGTGTAGGGAAGGGGTCTAGTTTCAGCTTCCTGCATATGGCTAGCCAGTTTTCCCAACACCATTTATTAAAGAGGAAATCCTTTCTTCATTGCTTGTTTTTGTCCAGTTTGTCAAAGATCAGATGGTTGTAGATGTGTGACGTTGCTTCCAAGGCCTCTGTTCTGTTCCATTGGTCTATATCTGTATTTTGGTACCAGTACCATGCTGTTTTGATTACTGTAGCCTTGTAGTATAGTTTGAAGTCCAGTAGTGTGATGCCTCCAGCTTTGTTCTTTTTGCTTAGAATTGTCTTGGCTATGCAGGCTCTCTTTTGGTTCCATATGAATTTTTGTTATTTCTTTAAAACAAATTACCAGGATTAGTCTTCTGGACACACTGCTCCAAGTCAAGTCTACCATCTTATATCTTATTTATGCATATATGCATATAATATGGTATTCTTTGTTTTCTTTCCTGATAGACAAGAGGAGTCTTAACAGTCAGTGTTATCTTAGACTTGGGGAAGTAGGTTGTGCAGGAACTTATTCCTCCATACCTGGCTTTTCCCATACACTGACTGGAATATGTACACATTGCAGGTAGGAATCTAAGATTCACCACTTGAGAAGGAAATTTATTTTACATACTATGAAAGAATTAAGAGAGGGAGAATTGAGAAGCTCTGGCCTTTTTGCCCTTGTTATTAGCCTCGTAAATGCCCCAGGTCCCCTGTCTTTATTGAAGTAAAGCCACATTTGTTGCCTCCATTCTGAACCAAATCATGAGACTCTAGGCAGTAACTGCCATTGAGGATGGCTAATTATGCTTTTTAGGTTTTTTTGTTTTTTGTTTTTTGAGATGGAGTTTAGCTGTTGTTGCCCAGGCTGGAGTGCAATGGCGTGATCTCAGCTCACTGCAACTTCCAACTCCCAGGTTCAAGCAATTCTCCTACCTCAGTCTCCCAAATAGCTGGAATTACAGGCATGCACCACCACACCCGGCTAACTTTTTTTGTATTTTTAGTAGAGATGGGTTTCTCCATGTTGATCAGGCTGGCCTCGAACTCCCGACCTCAGGTGATCCTCCGGCCTCGGCCTCCCAAAGTGCTGGGATTACCGGCATGAGCCACCGTTCCCAGCCTATGCTGTTTAATTTTATTTAAGGCCTTTGCAAGAATATTAGGTTGACCTACCCTTTATTATGTGATGAAGTCATTAGAATAACATTTATATTGCATTGTGGCTTTCTCTTAAGTATGTTCCTGTTGTGCACAGATGAATTTGTAATGCAAAATGTCAGCATAGTCTATATTTAATTGTACCTGCTGTTCTCATTCATTAGAATGCAATCCCCAAGAAATAACTAGATAGATATATTGGTTTTTCTGTCTTCATAAGACAATTAAACATAATAAAAGAGCATTGCTGAAGCTCCTGGGCACAGTGCTAGGAGAGGTTACTAGGAGTGGAGACCTGCTAATGTGCCCTCTGGCTTTTGGTAAACTGAGAGTGGCTTCCTGGTATTCATACTGTGTAATTGCTTTATAGGGGGAAAAAGTTGAAGAGAAGTTTATTTCTGCTTCAGTTATCATCCAACAACAGCCACATGCCACATTCAAAAATGTTGCCATAAGAATTGTTGCGTGCCTGTTTCTCAGAGCACTCAGTGAGACAAGTAAAGGTTCAGAACAAATTAAATGTTTTACGTATGAAACGAAACAAAGACCAAAAGGCAGTAGAAGTTGGAGATACCAGCAGCACCTGATGTGACTAGGTCACAGCAAAAAAGGAATCCTCAATTGGTGTGTTTTTTCTTTTCTGATGAAGGAAAGCATAAAGCTGATACAAAATCACACTTCTCTTTACAGCTGATCTTACCAGGTGCTTGGTGTGGTGGCTCATGCCTGTAATCCCAGCACTTTGAGAGGCCAAGGGATGCAGATCACTTGAGGTCAGGAGTTTGAGACTAGCCTGGCCAACATGGAGAAACCCCATCTCTTCTAAAAATACAAAAATTAGCCAGGCGTGGTGATGGGTGGCACCTGTAGTCCCAGCTACTCAGGAGGCTGAGGCAGGAGAATCGCTTGAACCTGGGAGGTGGAGGTTGCAGTGAGCCGAGATCATGCCACTGCACTGCAGCCTGGGCGACAGAGCAAGACTCTGTCCCAAAAAGGAAAAAAAAAAAAAGAACTAATCTTACCAGGAAATTACCATTTGGGTCCCTATACAAAGCACATTAAGTAACTCCAACTGTAGTTTTGTGAAGGAGCTTTTATTTGTTTTGAACAGCCCCCTCGGCACCCAGCCAGATCCTGGCCGAGGGTAACCTCCCACCCTGACCCCTGATTGTGCTGGGGGCAGGGGCTGGGCAGTGGGCGGAGGAGCCCTTTTGTGAAGACCTCCGGAAAGCACATGCTCTTGAGGCTCTGGCCTTCATTAGCAAGCTTCTGCTTGATGCTGTTTATGTGGATTGTTTAATGGCTAATTGATGCAGAATGTGTAAAGATACAGTTTCCTGCACGAAGCAGTTGTGGGTGGCAACATGGGTTGTCTCAACATGATACCAATTTCCACAGTCAATTTGGTCAATTCAGTGGGGTGAAAAAATCAGTCAGCCTGGACTGAAAATCAGTAAGAGCAGTTACTTGAGGTTATTGAAGCAACTATGGTAGGTGGATCAAATTTTCCATGTTTGAATCAGTTGTTTTTACATTTTATAGACATAGCTTTAGTCATTTTGGGGAATAATCTTAAATATACAAAAGTGACATTTAAAAATTCATATCCTTTAAATATTTGTAATCACAGTTTATCAGGTCTAGTGCATGTCAGTTTTCAGAGGAAACAACCATTTTACTGTTGATATATAATATATGTAATTAACTGATCTTTTTTTTTTTTTTTTTGAAACGGAGTCTTGTTCTGTTGCCTAGGCTCACTGCAACCTCTGCCTCCTGGGTTCAAGTGATTCTTCTGCCTCAGCCTCCCGAGTAGCTGGGACTGCAGGTGCCTGCCACCATGCCTAGCTAATTTTTGTATTTTTAGTAGAGATGGGGTTTTATTGTGTTGGCCAGGCTGGTCTTGAACTCCTCACCTTGTGATCCACCTGCCTCGGCCTCCCAAAGTGCTAGGATTACAGGCGTGAGTCACCGTGCTGGCCTAACTGATCTTTCATACTTAGTTATAAGTAAGAGAGTGACCACAGTGACCACAAAAGCACCTGCAGAAACTGTGGATTATCAATTTATTTATTAGTAATTAATTAGTAATGGTAATGAGAAATCAAGTTGTGTTTTGAGGTTGGTTTTCTTAAAACAGCTTTATTGATATGTAATTTGCATGCCATAAAATTCACCTATTTTAAGTGTATGTTTCAGTGATTTTTAGTAAGTTTGTAAAGTTGTACAACCATGACCATAATCCAATTTTAGAACATTTTCATCACCCCAAGAAAGTGTCCCCATGCTCATTTGCAGTCAATCCTTGCTCCTGTCCTCAGCCCCCAGGAACTGCTAATTTACTTTCTGACTCTTAGAGATTTGCCTTTTCTGGACATTGTCTGTAAGCAGAATCATACCACAGGGAGTCTTTGTGCCTGACTTCTTTCACTTAGCATGATGTTTTTGAAATGTGTCTGTGTTATAACGTGTGTCAGCAGTTCATTCCTTTTTATTGTTGAATAGTATTCCAGTGTATGGATATATTATATTTTGTCTGTTTATTTACTAACAGAGGGACATTTGGCGTTGTATCCACTTTGGGACGAGTATGAATACTACTACTATTCATATGCAAGTCTTTATGTGGTTCTGTATTTTCATTTCTCTTGAGTAAATACCTAGGAGTGAAATTAGCATATTTCTTTAAATATTTGTAAATCATATGTTTATCAGGCCATCTAGTACATAGGAGATTTGAGAAGAAATAACCATTTTACCATTGGTATATAGTATATGATTAGTGTAATGAACCAATGTTTCATACTTTGTTAAAGATAGAGTAGGAAAGTGACCATATAGTGACTACAGAAGTTATATGGTAGGTTTATGTTTAATTGTTAAGGACACTTTGAGGCTGATTTTTGTTTTCTTAAAACAAACTACTGTTATCTTCAGCATGACAGAAGGCCCTTCCATTCTTTCTGCTCCCTGATATTTTTCTAATAATCTTCTAAGCACTTCAAGTTACTGGATGGAACTGCATCATAACCACCTATTATCTACTTGGGCTGTCATTGCTGCAACTCCAAGATTTATTGCATCATCGTTAAAAAGCCCAGCTTACTGTGAAATCTCACTGAAGAAGTGGGACAGTGTTGTGACAGGAGACACATGTTGTGACTGGATAATATTAAGTCTTCTGTGATCCCAGCTGAACACACTTGGTATCCTAAAAGAAGCCTGCCTTCAGGTGGAGCTTATATAATGAAAGTTAACCCCATTTAGCATTTGGATATGAGCCAGTGTATTAAATGATCCACATTCCGATTTCCTAGAGTGGAAGTCATCATTACTGATCCTACAAAGCAGTAGCTTTATAGTATATTTGGTACATTCAAGTTTACAAAATGTTTTTCCTATTCATTTGATTCATTCAGCATTTCATTGACTCTAGCTCTGTGCCGGCAGTGCTAAGCACACAGGCTCACTTCATTCTCTTAACAACCTTGTCAGTGTAAGAAGATCAGATATCAAGATATCAGATATCAGGATATCATACACAAGATATGATGTACAAGATCGGAGATAATATCTAATCTTCCTACACTGGCAGGGTTGTCAGCGGGAATTCAGGGTTGTTATGAGAATTAAGTGAAATTGTGCGCTCAACACTGAACATGTGAGTGTTGTGAGTACACACAGCCACACATACATGTATGTTCAGAGATGTTTAAATGATTCGTCCAGTCTCACAGTCAGTATGCAGTGGCACTTTCCAGGGCATCATTCTGCTTCCTTTAAGGGTATCTGACCAACATGAATCTATTTTGATGCCTATAAAAGCCTACCGCATAAAATGACTGAATCTTTTAAAATGAAAAAGATAAGGAATATTTGATATTCAAAATGAGTTACTTTGCATTGTACCTTTATCTTACTGTTTCCAAACTGATACTCATCTCTTGGCCACAAAATACCTTAAACCTAAACCTTAAATTAGGAAACACCTAAACATGATACTTCATTTTTAATGCAAAAGGAGAATAAGTTAATTTGGTTTTTCACTAAAGGTTTATGTGTTGCGGTAGAAGAAGCTTGTTTATCTTTAGTGGTATGAAAAGGACCCAGAATTCCAGGCTTCAACACACCTCATTTGTATTTTCTTTGAGAAAATGTCTCAGTTAAAATCAATGCCCTAGTATTCATTTGAGCTCCCTTGCCTTCAATAAAACTAATTGATAAACCCTAATAATTAATGGCCTGATTAAACCAAAATGACTTACATCTGCCCTGATGATTGCCATTTATAATCAGTCACTTTAATGACTCATCTCTTCTGTGCTTTGCTTACAGAAGAAAGGCTGTGGTGTTTTTAAGTGAGCTGAATGAAAAGCTGTATGCCTTCAATTGCTGTTTGTTTTCCATAACTTGATATTGCATTAAAATAAGCATAAATATAACTACCTCCTTAAAAGTAATCTTTCTGCCTAATCTGTTGTGCTGTTGTCTGTGGCTTTGAGTGAAGCTGAAAACAAGAAAAAAATAATATAAAATCATTTTGGTGTTCCTGGAGCTATTCTTTTTTTTTCATAGACAAAGTCTCACTCTGTCTGTCACCAGGCTGGAGTCCAGTGATGTGATCTCGGCTCACTGCAACCTCCGCCTCCTGTGTTCAAGCAATTCTCCTACCTCAGCCTCCTGAGTGTCTGGGACTACAGGCATGCGCCATCATGCCCAGCTAATTTTTTGTATTTTTAGTAGAGATGGGGTTTCACCATGTTGGCCAGGACGGTCTCTATCTCTTGACCTCAAGTGATCCGCTTGCCTTGACCTCCCAGAGTGCTGCGATTATAGGCATGAGCCACCGTATCTGGCTCCTGAAGCTATTCTTAAAAGTTGTAGGCTGGGTGAGGTGGCTCACACCTGTAATCGCAGCACTTTGGGAGGCTGAGGCGGGTGGATCACCTGAGGTCAGGAGTTTGAGACCAGCCTGGCCAACATGGCAAAACCTTGTCTCTACTAAAAATAACACAAATTAGCTGGGTGTGGTGGCAGGCGCCTGTAATTCCAGGTACTCGGGAAGCTAAGCCAGGAGAATGATTGAGGCAAGAGAATCATTTGAACTCAGGAGATGGAACTTGCAGTGAGCTGAGATCACGCTATTGCACTCCCGCCTGGGCAACAAAAGTGAAAACTTTGTCTCAAAAAAAAAAAAAAGTTGTAGAACTTGGATGTTTTAAATGAAAACCTGAAGTAATAAGTTCAGTGGCTATATACTAGGATTGTTGATACTTTGGATATAAGGTAAAATATTTTGCGCAAGAGGTAACAAAATTTAAATCAGGGGAGCTATCCTTAGCCCAGTATTTAAATGGATTCTATTTGCTTCAAATTCTGCCACATGAATTCAGATTTAACCTAACTTAATAAAGACCTAATATTATTTATGTCGTATCTACCTTAAAAAGAATTTGAGGTGGCTTATGATGTAAGGTCAATTCAATAAACAAAAGACAAAAGCAATCATTTCAAAAGAAAAGGAGGTTGGGCGTGGTGGCTCACACGTATAATCTCAGCACTTTGGGAGGCCAAGGCAGGCGGATCACCCAAGGTTATGAGTTGGAAACCAGCCTGGCCAACATGGCACAACCCACTCTCTACTAAAAGTACAAAAATTAGCCAGGCATGGTGGCAGGCATCTGTAATCCCAGCTACTCAGAAGGCTGAGACAGAAGAAGCTTTATCCCAGGTGGCAAAGGTTGCAGTGAGCCGGGATCACACTACTGCACTCCAACCTGCCTGACAAGAGCAAGACTCCATCTCAGAAGAAAAGAAAGAAAAAAAGAAAGGGATACTTTTACTTCTCACCATGTAGTAACTATTGTGGGATTTGCCCTCCATCAAAAATAATTAGGAAACTGGACAAAATAGTGGAACAGTTATCTTCAAAATTAGACAACAGCCAGTGTGAGACAGTGATCCTTGAGAGAATAGAAACAAATGAAGTGAGTCCTACAATCACCTAATCTTTCTGAACAGTAACCCAAAGCCCGAAGGTCTTACTGAGCTGAAGAGACAGAATTTGGAGTTCAAGGAGACCAGAATGGCTAGAATTTACAGAGCAGAGTCCTAGAAAGGCAGGAACATGCAGAGAAAGAGCTCTAGAAATTGCATAGGAGTTTCCTTGCATCTGGCCTAATACCAGCCTCTGCAGTTATAAAGTGAAATCTTACAAAGCTAGAAACCAATTGCTGTTTAGGAAAGAAATTTTCTGGGGAACTATAAGCCAAACAATTCCCAAAACTTACACAAGGTTGGGAATCTTTTAAATTCCAACAATCCAGTGTAGAGAGGCCTCATTAAACACATTGGAGAATTCAATAAAGACATTAGAAGGATTATGCTTTAGCAATGGGGCTAAACTAGACCTGTAGTAGGGGTTACTCTCAACTCTCCTAAAATAAAAGCTCTAAAATTAGCCTCAAAATGATTCAGCTATTGTCGCGGACCTCGGCCGGCAAGGACCACACGACTCCGAGGAAAATGGTGCTTATAACTTTTATTATCACTTCAGCGGCAGGGTAGAGGCTAGGAAGCTGTCTCTGGTAGCATGCTTCTTCTTATGCTTCCGTCAGTG
>CAUYQU010003436.1:0-31428 GCA_963574635.1 Cheracebus regulus | reverse complement strand
TTTCGTTAAATCTTCTTTCAAGGTTCTTAGTTTCTTTGCATTGGGTTAGAACATGTTCTTTTAGCTCACAGAAGTTTCTTATTATCCACCTTCTGAAGCCTGATTCTGTGAGTTCATCACACTCATCCTCCGTCAGGCCTTGACCTCTTGCTGATGAGGAGCTGCGATCCCCGGTAGGAGGAGAGGCATTCTGATTTCAGGTGTTCTCAGCCTTTTTGCACTGGTTTCTTCCCATTGTTGTGGATTTATCCACCTGTCGTCTTTGTAATTGCCGACTTTCAGATTGGGTCTCTGAGTGGACGTCTGGTTTGTTGGTGATGAAGTTTTTTCTGTTTCTTAGTTTTCCTTCGGGGGGCGCTCCTTCCCCACAGAGCTGGGCCTTCCCAAGTTCAGCTGTGCTTGCTCTCAGTCCTCAGTGCTTCTAACTGCTCTTCTCCTTGTGGGAACGGGACGGCCAAGCCCGACTAAAAGGGCACCGAGTCCTGTATACTCCGCACTGAGAAGCGCTGCGCGCCGGGGTGCCGGCAAAACAGCCACGCCGGACAAAAGAGTCACGCTGGCGACCCATGTAGCTCCTTCGCCGGGAATCTCCCAGTATGTGGGCATCAAAAATTCGTCTGCAATTGCGGCACCCACTTGCTCTCTGCGCTTTCACTGGGAGCTACAATCCCGAGCTGCTGCTACGCGGCCATCTTGGATCTCTCTCCTCAATCTTCACCTTTTTTTAAAAACAGAAAATACATTCACATGGTTCAAAATTCAAGAACTAGAAAAGAATGTACAATAAAAACTTCTCTACTCTGTCCTTTCAGAGGTCTTCTGGTTATACAAAAAGACACATGCATACAGTTATACATTTTTTCCCACAGCCTTTCTGTTGTATTCTGCTATACATACAATCCTGCACGTTGCAGTTTTCTTTTTTCCTTTTTTTTTTTTGAGATGGAGTCTTGCTCTGTCACCCAGGCTGGAGTGCAGTGACATGATCTCAGCTCACTGCAACCTCTGCCTCCCAGGTTCATTCTCCTGCCTCGGCCTTCTGAGTAGCTGGGATTACAGGCCTGCACCACCATGTCCAGATAATTTTTTGTATTTTAAGTAGAGCCGGGGTTTCACCATGTTGGTCAGGCTGGTCTCGAACTCCTGACTTCGTGATCCACCCACCTTTGCCTCCCAAAGTGCTGGGATTGCCGGTGTGAACTACCGCGCCCCGCCACATTTTTCATGTAACAATCAATTTGGGAAAGTGTTCACATCAGTATACAAAGGAAGTATTTCATTTTATTTGTTACATTGTTAAATAGACCATGATTTATATAACCATTTCCCTCCTCCTGGACATTTAGGGTGCTTCCAATATTTTGTTAAGCAAACAGTGCTGAAAATGAATAACCTGTAGCTACATTATTTTGCATATGTGCCAGGATATCTGTAGCATAAAATCCTAGAAGTGGACTGGCTGGGCCAAAGGGCATGTTTATTTGTAATGTTATTAGCTGTTGCCAACGTTCTCTCCATGGAGGTGGCTGTACCTATTTACCCTCCCACCAGCTTCTCTGTGTTCTCTGCCAATTTGGAAGATGAAGAATGACATTTTGATGCACTTCTAGTTTGAGTTTCTCCTATTATTGGGTATGGCTGTGCTTCCCCCACCCCCTCCCCCCGGCCCCCCGAGGTAAGGTCTGGCTCTATCACCCAGGCTGGAGTGCAGTGGCATGATCTTAGCTAACTGTAACCTCTGCCTCCCAGCCTCAAGCCATCCTCTTACCTCACCTCAGCCTTCCAAGTAGCTGGGACTACTGGTGCATACCACTACACCTGGCTAATTTTTGTGCTTTTTGTGGAGATGCGGTTTCACTATCTTGCCCAGCTGGTCTCGAACTCCTAAGCAATTTGCCTGCCTCCACAGTCTTGAAAAAGGCTGGGATCACAGGTGTTCACCACCACACCCAGCCTTTTTTTCTTTTTTTGTTTTTTTGAGTCCTCAGTGCTAGTCACCCTTCTCTCTTTCTCTCAGTATAAAATAATAACAATAATAGCTGACACTCAGCGGCTTGCCATTTAGCCTGTCAACAGTCCTGTGTTGTAAGTACTGTTCTCACCCCTGATGTACAAATGAGGACATTGAGGCTTACTGTGTTTAACTGACTTGCCCAAGGTTTCACAGCAGTAAGTGGCAGAACCAGGGCTTAAACCAGGCTTCTATGACCACAAAGAAAATTTTCTTAAAAATTAGGCAACTTTGGCCAGGCGCAGTGGCTCATGCCTGTAAGCCCAGCACTTTGGGAGGATGAGGCGGGTGGATCACTTGAGATCAGGAGTTCGAGACCAGCCTGGCCAACATGGTGAAACCTAGTCTCTACTAAAAGTACAAAAATAAGCCAGGCATGATGGCATATGCCTGTAATCTCAGCTACTTGGGAGGCTGAGGCTGGAGAATCACATGAACCTGGGAGGTGGAGGTTGTAGTGAGCTGAGATTGCACCACTGCACCCCAGCCTGGGCGACAAAGTGAAACTCTGTCTCAAAAAAAAAAAAAATTAGGCAAATTTGTCTACTACTCAACAGCAACAAAAATAGAGGCCCTCAGGCAAAATTCACGGATTCTCTCCCTAAACTTCTAAGAAAGTGACCCACTAATGTCCTTTCCCACTCCTACCATCTTTTCAGGGTAATATCTTCTCACGTTCCTGCCTCCTTTTGCAATATGCTCTAAGGCGACTACACTAATATGTGGATCCAGGCCTCTGAGATGAGACCCACACAGGCTGGTGGTTTCCAGAAATGCAGCCATGTTAAAGGAGTGAGTAGGAATTTGAGTGAACACTAGTTCATGAATCTTTCCTTTCTTCTTTCTTTCTTTACTTTCTTTCTTTCTCTTTCTTTTTCTTTCTTTTCTTTCTTTCCTCTCTTTCTGGCGCAGTGGCACAATCTCAGCTTGCTGCAATCTCTGCCTCCCGGGTTCAAGCGATTCTCCTGCCTCACCCTCCTGAGTATCTGGGACTACAGGTTCGTGCCACCATGCCCGACTAATTTTTTTGTATTTTTAGTAGAGGTGGGTTTAGCCATGTTGCCCAGGCTGGTCTCAAACTCCTGAACTCAGGCAGTCCACCCACCTCGGCCTCTCAAAGTGCTAGGATGACAGGCGTGAGCCACTGCGCCCAGCCTGAATTATTATTTCTTAATAGCAACTTCCAGCCTACAAGTAAGGAAGAAGTGAAGTTCATTCATTCAACAAATATTTAGGGAGCATCTATGTGCAAGGCACTGTTCAAGCATTTGGACACGGCAATGAACAAGACAAACCAGGTCTCATACAACTTACATTAATGGCCAGGCGTGGCGACTCAAGAGGCTGAGGTGGGAGGATCACCTGAGCCCAGAGAAGCTGAGGCTCTGATGACCCATGATCACACACTGCACTTCAGCCTGAGCAACAGAGTGAGACACTGTCTCAAAAACAGAAAAAAAAGAACAACAAAGACGAAAAATATTACATCAGACATTAAAGAAGAAAATTTGTAAAAACTGATAGTAGTAAGTGCTATGCAGGTTAAAACTGCATATTTTGTAAAAAGGAGCTTCTTCGGATTTGTTCATTGACATAACGCCTCTCTAAAGGGAGTCCCAGTTACACTGAGAAGAAAATGACATGAGGGAACCAGTGACTGAAGTTCAGGCAGAGGGAACAGCCATTGCAAAAGTCCCAAGTCAGCAACAAGTCGATGCACCGTGGGAGAAAGCGCACCGAGCTGCGGCACAGAGGAAGGGGAAAGGGAGGTTTTGGCAGAGGCTCAAGTGGTAGGTGTGGTCAGATCTCACTTTAGGACTCTGTGGGTCAGGAAGGAGAACTTGGATCGTGTTATGTCCAAGGGAAGCCATGAGAGATCTTAAACTGGGGGATAGAGGGTGTACATGTGATATAATCTGATATTGTTTTGAAAAACAATCACTCTGGCTGTAGGGGAGAGCAGATTCTAGCGGGTAAGTGAGTAAGTCAGGGGAGCAGTAGGAGGCTATTGCAGTGGCGTGGACTGCAGATTATGAAGGCACGAATCAGAGTATTGCTTCTCAAACCTGAGCGGGCATCAGAATTCTCTGGGGGGTGCCATCCCCAGAGTTTCTGATTCTGGATGGAAAGGACCTCAAAATTTTGCATTGCTATCAAGCTCCCTGGTGCTACTGATGTGGCTGGTCTGCAAATCCAACCTTGAATAACACTGGACCAGACTGGAGATGCAAGAAGTGGACTGATTTCAAACCGTTTTGTAGGTAGACTCAATAGACTTTACTGATAGATTGCATTTGCAGGAGAGAAGAATCAAGGTTGACCTTGAGTTTTCGATGCAGCAACTGAAGGAATGCCAGTGTATCTGAGAGTGGAAAAGCAGAAGGCGGTGCAGATTAAGGGGGAAAAAATCAAGAGTTCTGTTTTGGGCATGTGAAATCTGAGATACCCTGTGAGACATCCAAATGGAAATGTCAGTCACGCAGTGGGGAGTGCTGCTGTTGGAGCAGGAGGTCAAGACATCTCAGTGTAGAGATGAAATTTAAAGTGATAGACTAGACGCAGTGGTCTTCTGAGAGCATGTACCTGGGGAAGAGAAGGCGCGTGGGAAAGAGTCCTGGTGTCCAACCTCTAGAGAGCAGGAGCAGGAGGGAAGACCGTGGACAGGAGGAAACCTGGAGAAGAATGTCATAATGCTCAGAGGAGAAAGACTTTCAGGAAGAAGGGATGTCCAGCAGTGTGGAATAACTGGAAGCAAGGTCAATATGAGAGGGCCAGGGAACAGAGGAGAGAACCCTCTGAGAAGGAGAAGAATAAATGAACAAGAATGACTGAAGACCTTGTGAGAATCCACAGATCTTTGTAGCTGCAGCTGGATTCTTCATGCATTGTGATTAGCCATTAGCTAGAAACAGAAAGAGGCCCCATGCTTTTCCTCTGGGACCGTGAAAGAGGTGGAAACCTCAGCTGTTCCATCTCATTCTCCAGCCAGCCTCAAGTCCTGGGGTGGAGGCAGCATTCAAGAGGGGGACAAAACAGATTGAGTCCTGGGAAGCGAGATGTAGGCAGGAGGCTGTCATGGGAATCAGAAATGACCCTGGGTGGCTTCTCAGACAGGCCTGCATCATTCTGGAAACTTCTTCACTTTGGCCTCAAAGAAACAAGCATCCCTCATCCCATCTAAGAGCAGTTCCTCACCCAGTGTTTGTGAGCCCCGTGCCGTCTGCTGGAGCAGAGCCCTGGCTCCACTGCCCGTCGCCTCCCTCTTCTGTGTTTTTGATGGCTTCCTCTAGCCTGGCTCCTTCCCCTCAGACTACAATAATGCCACTCCAGCCTAAAATAAAGCTCTGCCCTCCACCCTTCCTTCCCTGTGCTACTGCTTTCATTGCTTTTTCCCCAAACTTCCTGTGTCAATGCTTGTGCTTCCTCACTTTCTTTTTCATCTGCACCCACTGGAATTTGGCTTCCACCCCTGCCACTGTCTCAAAAGCCATAGCCCTCTCCTAATCATCAAGTGATCACCTCTGGCCATCTCTCTGCTGCACTTCGCACAGTGCCCACCCACTCCTGGAAACTCTTGCCTCCTTCTCTCATGCCTTCACCATCCCACACAAAGGCTTTCCTCCCCAACGCCCCCGGAGTCCCGGGTCCATGATTCCCTGTGTTCATCACCTTCTCAGCTCCTCTCTGTCCTCTCCTGGTGATCTCAATCACGCTCTTTCACGATCACCTGCCTATGAATTGGTGAGTTCCAATTGCTCTGGTATTTTCAGGTGCTTATGTGGCATTTCCATGTCTCACAGGCATGTTAAAAATGTCCAAAACAAGATCTCAACCCACGGTTTGCACTTAATATGGGTATGTATGTATGTATGTATTGAGACGGAGTCTCACTCTGTTGCCCAGGTTGGAGTGCAGTGGCATGACCTCAGCTCACTGCAGACTCCATCTCCCTCCCAGGTTCTAGTGATTCTCCTGTCTCAGCCTCCCTGGTAGCTGGGATTACAGGCACACACCACCACACAAGGCTAATTTTTGTATTTTTAGTAGAGATGGGGTTTCACCATGTTGGTCAGGCTGGTCCCAAACTCCTGACCTCAGTTGATCCGCCCACCTTGGACTCCCAAAGTGCTAGGATTATAGGCATGAGCCACCTCGCCCGGCCAATACATGTACTTTAAGTATATGTTTGTTGAATGAATTATTTTCTCCTTGCCCACTCCTGCCTTTGACATAGTAAAGAAAAAGTAGTAAGCAATAAACAAAACACAAATACCTTCTCCCCTTTTGGACCAGCTCACACCGTTGTCCCTCACTACATGTAATTGGTTGCTTGGTCTGACCGATTCCATCTCCAGAGTGTTCTGAATCTTTCCTCTCCTCTTTACTTCTTTCCATTTCTCTTCTGCTCTTCTCCTTTCTCTGGGTGTCTAACATTGGAGACAGCCAAATGGTTCTCAAAACTGGCTATGCATTAGAATCCCCAGAAGATGTAAAAAAGCCTGATGCTCTGCCTGACCCTGACCAATGGAATCAGAATATGTGAGTGTGAAGCTGGGGGCAGCCAGGCTTCTAAGAATCTCTAGAGGTAATTATAATATACAGTCAGATTTGAGAACCGGCCGGGCGCGGGGGCTCATGCCTGTAATCCCAGCACTTTGGAAGACCAAGGCGGGAGAGTTGCCTGAGGTCAGGAGATCAAGACCAGCCTGGCCAATGTGGCAAAATCCCATCTCTACTAAAAATACAAACATTAGCTGGCTATGGTGGTGGATGCCTGTAATCCCAGCTGCTCCAGAAGCTGAGGCAGGAGAATCGCTTGAACCTGGAAGGCGGAGGTTGCAGTGAGCCAAGATTGTGCCACTGCACTCCAGCCTGGGCAAGCGTGAGACTCTCTCAAAAACAAAGAAAGCAAACTTCAGATGATAGCACAGAGGAGTTTTAGGATAGTGAAACTACTCTGTATGATACTATAATGATGGGTATGTGTCATTATTGATGTGTCCAAACCCATAGAATGTACAATACTAAGGACAAACCCTAAGGTAAACCATGGACTTGGGTGATTATGATGTCTCAATGTGGGCTCACCAGTTGTAACAAATGTACCATTCTGGTAAGGGACATTGATATCATCAGGGAAGTTATACATGCATAGAGGTGGGGAATATAAGGTAAATCTCTGTATCTTCTTAATTTTGCTGTGAACCTAAATCTGCTCTAAAAAAAAATAAGTTAAAAAAATTTTGAGAAGATTCCCTACATCTTACAGCAGGACTCTCACCTTGGAATCCAGTTTCAGGCGATAATGTGAATCCCTTAAATTCTATACAAAATAGTGTGTATGAGGAGAGGATTCATTCATTCTCAAAGGAATCTGTTTCAAAAAAGTTAAGGAAATATTACTGGATGGTAGTTAATAGTCAGCACTTACTATGTGCTAGGCACTGTACTAAGCACTTAAAATACACCAGCTTATTAACATTCAAAACTAACCCAGAAGGATGAGTATAACTTCTATTTTACAGATGATGATTAAGTAACTCCCCAAGTCAGCAAGCTCTTGGAATTTGGATTCACACCTAACTAGATCTGCTGTTTACTACCTCCGTGGTTTGCAGAACTAATTCAAGTCTTTTTCTAAATTTTTTTTGAGACAGAGTCTCGCTCTGTCGCCAGACTGGAGTGCAGTGGTGTGATCTTGGCTCACTGCAACTTCCGCCTCTCAGGTTCAAGTGATTCTCCTGCCTCAATCTCCCAAATAGCTGGGACTACAGGTGCGCACTACCACGCCCAGCTAATTTTTGTATTTTTAGTAGAGATGGGGTTTCACCATGTTGGCCAGGATGGTCTCGATCTCTTAACCTCGTTTTCTGCTTTCCCTGGCCTCCTAAAGTGCTAGGATTACAGGTATAAGCCACTGTATCAGGCCAATTCAAGCTTTTCAGCACAGCAAGCAAGTCTTTCCACCATCCGCTAATCAAATGTATCCTTCCTTCTCCCTCTCATTCTCTGAAGAAATCATGTAGTCCAAGCCTCTTTCCCCCTTGCATGCTGTACCCATTCCCTGGAATGTCCTCCCTTCACTTCCCTGCCAGGCAGAATCCTATTCACACTGCAAAGGTCTGCACACACATCCTCTGCAGCACTCTGAAGCCTTCTCTCCTCTCCCTCATTTTCCAAGAAGACATTGATTATGGCACTTTTAGCATCTGATGATAGTGGTATTCGTGTCTCTCTCCTGACAGACGGAGTTGAGGGAAGCAACTGTGTCTTGTTCATCTGTAGCTCTCTGACGTCTTGCAATGCCCACAGGCCCATGGGCGGGGCTCAATAGATATTTGTTGAAAATAATATAATTTAGCTGGGCATGGTGGCTCACGCCTATAATCCCAGCATTTTGGGAGGCTGAGGCGAGTGGATTTTCTGAGGTCAGGGGTTCAAGACCAGCCTGACCAATGTAGTGAAACCCCATCTCTACTAAAAATACAAAAAATTAGCCAGGCATGGTGATAGGCACCTGTAATCCCAGCTACTTACTAGGGAGGCTGAGGCAGGAGAATCACTTGAACCTGGGAGGTAGAGGTTGCAGTGAGCCGAGATCAACCATTGCACTCCAACCTGGGCAACAAGAGCGAAACTCTGTCTCAAAAAAAACAAAAGAAGAAAAAAAAAATAATATAACTTGTGTATTCTACTGATTAGGGAGTACCTAGGTTCTATACTGGGGAAAATAGACCTTTGTCTTATGAGAATGACGTTTAATACTTTCTCATGTTGCCAGGATATCCCTACTGATCTCAAAGGGTTATTGTTAATATTATTAAAATAATTATTTAAAAGCACTTTGCATTGTTAAACACTATGAAAAAGAAGGCTTGATTATTAACCAACTCTGCTCACATCCAGTGGCTTAGAGACCATTATGCATGCTAATGGCTGTTAAATCTGCAAATCAGGAAATGCAGATTTAGCAGCCAGCAGCTACATGCCTTCAAAAAGTCTGTCATCACATCGGCATCTCCTGCTTGGAAGCAAACAGTTTCCTCATTGCTCTGGCATTCTGCACAACTGAAAGGGCCACACCAGGAAAGCCCAAATGAATGAATACTCACTTCAAATTGCTTTTGTAAAACACGTCTCCAGAATCTTGAGAGGTTCAAACAAAATTGCCCTTACAGAGGTGAGAGAAGAGAGGTACCCGAGTGCAGTTGTACATACATGAATCACTATGAAACTTCCCAATTTTCATAGCATTCTACTATTTCAGCCCTAAAATACAACACGTGGGAACAAATGACATTAAATTTGCCTTTTAATGAAAATAAATTTGTGGCAAAATCATGATGTTTGATGTATCCTAATTTTAAATGTTCTCCTATTTTCTAGGTATTCTTTAAAAAAAAAAAGAAAGAAAGAAACAAGTGTTATTTTCTATATTTAAGGTACACAGCATGAAGTTATGAGATGCATCTAAACAGTAAAATGGTAACTATAGTGAGGCAAATAAACATATCCATCATCACACAGTTACCCGCCTTTTTGCAGCAAGAGCAGCTATAATCTATCCATTTAGCAAAAATCCCAAATGCATGCACTATTGTGAACTCATGCTGCACATTAGATCTCCAGACTCGCTCATGCTATTTGTCTGCTGCTTGTATTCTTTGACCTGCATCTCCCCTGTTCGCCCCTCCACCTGCCCCTGGTAACCACTGTTTTATTTTCTTTTACTGTAATTTGACTTTTTTCTTTAAAGTCCACATATAAGTGAGATCCTATATTTTTCTTTATATGGCTGGCTAATTTCACTTAGCATAATGTCCTCCAGGTTCATCCATTCTGTGGCAAATGGCAGAATCTCCTCCTTTTTTTAGGCTGAATAACAATTTCGTTGTATATATGCACCACAGTTTCTTCATCCATTCATCCACTAATGGGCACCTAGTTAGCTTCCATATCCTGGCTATTGTGAATAATGTCACAAAGAACATAGGTGTGCAGGTATCTTTACAAGGTGGTGATTTCATTTCCTTTGTGTATAGACTCAGGGATTGTTGGATCCTACAGTGGTTCTATTCTTAATTTCCTTGGGAATCTCCATATTGTTTTCCATAATGGCTACACCAACCTACATTCCCACTGATATCATATAAGGGTTCCCTTGTCTCCACACCCTGGCCAACATGTATCCTTAGCTATCCATGGGTGTGAGGTGACATTTCACAGTGGTTTTGATGTTAAGCATCTTTTTGTATATCTGGTGGCCATTTTTATGTCTTCTTTGAAGAAATATCTACTCAGGACCTTTGACCATGTTAAAAATTGGATTATATATTTTCTTGTTATTGAGTTATATGAGTTTTTTTTAAGTTTTGGATAATAACCACTTAACAGATATATGGTTTGCAAATATTTTTTCCCCAGTCTGTAGGTTGCCTTTTCATTGTGGGGATTGTTTCCTTTGCTGTGCAGAAGCTTTTTAGTGTGAGGTAGTCCTACTTATTTTTACTTTTGTAGCCTGAGCTTTTGGTATGATATGCCAAAAAAAATCATTGCCAAGGCCAATATCAAGGAGCTTTTCCCCTGTGTTTTTTTCTAGGAGTTTTATTGTTTCTGGTCTTATGCTTAGGTCTTCTATGCATTTTGAGTTGATTTTTGCATGTGGTATAAGATAAGGATCTAATTTTATTTTATTTTATTTATTTTTGACAGAGTCTAGCCCTGTTGCCGAGCCTAGAGTGCAGTGACAGGATCTCGGCTCACCGCAACCTCCGCCTCCCAGGTTCAAGCGATTCGACTGCCTCAGCCTACTGAGTAGCTGGGACTACAAGCAAGCGACACACGCCTGGCTAATTTTCGTATTTTTAGTAGAAACAGGGTTTCACCATGTTGGTCAGGCTGGTCTTGAACTCCTGACCTCATGATCTGCCTGCCTTGGCCACCCAAAGTGCTGGGATTACAGGTGTGATCCAGCAACCACCACGACCAGCCCATAATTTTATTCTTTTACCTGTGGAAATCCAGTTTTCTCAGTACCATTTATTGAAAGATACTGTTGTTTTCCCAGGTGTCTTCTTGTTGCCCTTGTCAAAAATTAATTGACCATATATGTTTGGGTTTATTTCTGGGCTTCTAAATATTCTTAAAGGTTACCCTGGCCAGGCATGGTGGCTCACACCTGTAATCCCAGCACTTTGTGGGGGGCAAGACAGGTGGATTATGAGGTTAGGAGTTCAAGACCAGCTTGGCCAACATGGTGAAACCCTGTCTTACTAAAGATACAAAAATTAGCCGGGCATTGTGGTGCATGCCTGTAATCCCAGCTACTCGAGAGGCTGAGGAAGGAGAATCACTTGAACCCAGAAGGCAAAGGTTGTAGCAAGCCGAGATCACACCACTGCACTCCAACCTGGGCAACAGGGAGAGCCTGTGTCTCAAACAAAAAAAAGAAAGAAAGAGAAAGAATGAAACGTTACCCTGGTTTGCCCCACTTGCTAATGAAAGGATAGAAAGTTTCATTGGTGGGGAGTTATTTCCAAGCCCAACCCTACAATCCGATGCAGAAAAAGAAAATCATACTGATGATAGCATCATATACCAAGCATCATAAAGTATGAGGCATGAGGAGGAGGGAGAGAAGAATAAAGAGAAGAAAAAGAAAGGCATACACACACAAAAAATACTAAAAATTGAAAGTCTAGAAGGAGAGAATGAAAGGCAGTGGCTTATGTCTGTAATCCTAGCAGTTTGGGAAGGAAATGAGGAGGATCACTTGAGCCCAGGAGTTTGAGACCAGCCTAGGCAACAGAGCAAGAGACCCCCACCTCTACAAATCAATTTTTTAAAATTGATTTTTATTTTTTGACTACAGGTGGTATACCTCTGTAGTCCCAGCTACTCGGAAGGCTGGGGTGGGAGGATCCCTTGAGCCCAGCAGGTCAAGACGGCAATGAGCCAGTATTGTACCAGTGCACTCCAGCCTAGGTGACAGAGTAAAACCCTGTCTCAAGGCAAAAAAAAAAAAAAGGAAACATTCCTTGATTCCCTATCAATATCCAGCAATTTTCACAGTAAGAGTTGTAATATTGTGGTAAGAGCAGCTATAATCTTATCCATTTAGTAAAAATGTATGTGTATACATGTGTTCATGTGCTCAAAGTAGATTATTAAAATAAATCTCAAAGACTGTAGAGAAAGACCTTACTAACTGTGGACCTCATTTAATTCTTCTAGAAAATAGAATAATGAAAGAGTTCTGGCTTCTCGGGAGATAAAGGCCCCTGAAAAAAAAAGAAAAAAGCATTCTGGCTTTGAAGTCAAAGTGTTGGGTTTGAATCCCAGTTCTACTTCTGACTATGACAGAGATTCCTATTTGTTTTCCAGTATCCATTCTGCCCCTTCTCCCTGAAGTTTAGCTGTATGAGTGGCCTTCTGGTCAGAATACATTTCCCAGATTCTTTTGCAACTGGTTATGGCCATGGGACCATATTCTGGCCAGTGAAATATGAGCCCAACTTCAAGGTTATGCCCTTAAAGGGGAAGGATGTGTCTTCTACTTCTTCTCATTCCTCCCATTGGAATGCAGAGGTGGCATGGCTCCATCTTTGATAAGGTGGACTAGGGTATTGGAGAAACAAGAAAGAAGGAACCTGGGTCCCCAACAAGACTCAGCTGTCTTATCAGCCCTGGACTACTCATAATGAGACTAATATGAGAGAGAAACTCCTATCTTGTCTAAGCCATGAGACGTTATGCCTTAGTAATCAAATCGATTTCCTTAAAAGTAACAGTAATTAAAGTAAGTTACTTGATCTCTATGGATCTCCATTTTTTTTTTCTTTTATTATTTTATTTTAATTTTTTGAGACAGGGTCTCACTCTGTCACCCAGGCCGGAATGCAGAGGTGCAATCACAGCTCACTGCAACCTGGACCTCCCAGGCACAGGTGATCCTCCCACCTCAGTCTCCTGAGTAGCTGGGACTATAGGCATGTGAGGCCAGGCCTGGCTAATTTTTGTATTTTTGTAGAGATGGGGTTTTGCCATGTTGCCTGGGCTAGTCTCAAATTCCTGGTTGAACTCAGCCTTATTTTATTTTTTGTAGAGATGGGGTCTTGCTTTGTTATCCAGATTGGTCTCAAATTCCTGTCGGCCCTCCTCCTTTATTTCAATCCACTTTACTCACCAAAAAGAGCTCAGCCCCAGTCATGTGAGATGAAGAAACTATCTGTGTCCCCAAGACCTCTGGGCTGAGATGCTTCTGGTATATGAAGTGTGCTGGCACTCCTCCCAAAGCCACCCATGTTTGCAAGAGGCAAAAGAAGCTTCTGGAAGGAAGCAGTGAGACCTATAGTCTCTCCTTTTGTTTCAAAGTAATGTAATATCTCTGCTGTACTCAGGGGGTGCAGACTTGGGTGGCTTGGGCTGAGACTGGCTGGCAAGAAAGAAGAGCAACACTTCTGAAGAGGCCCCAGGTTGAGGCCTGTCCTGGAGAGCCAACTCCAGGAGCAGCACGCAGCTGGTCCCTTATGCCCAGCCCTCTTCCCCCGTCACTGCACCTGGGGAAAGTGGCTGAATGTAATGGAAGAATCGTCACTGCAAATGTAGGCCCTCTTGACTGTGGAGTCCCATACAAGCACAGCACAGGCACTCTATCAGCCTGAGGATGGGAGCCTCAGTGATGCCTGCATTTCCACTGTGTTCAAGGATCTCACCCACACTGCCTGGTGCAGGCCAGCATGGGTGCCTCAGTTACTTCAGTAGGTCCAGGAGTAGATGGGGGCCTCAGCCATTGTGGGGCCTCCTGTTGCAATCAGGCCTTGCACCACTGAACGGCTTTTTATTTGGGGCCCTTATATTGTAAGGTATTGCAGAGGAAAAGGGCTTAGTAATAGACAACGGTAACCAGGACTGACTCCTTAGGTCTGAAAGAGTTCCCCTGGGATTCCCTAAACTTATCCTAAGCAGGACCCCCGCCCCCAAGAAGGAATGGAAATAAAAGGGGAAAAGGAAGAACATAAAATCATCTTTACTTGACTATAGCCTTACAAAAATCCCTGGAAGAATACATAAGAAACTAGTAACAGTTGGGCGCAGTGGCTTACACCTATAATCCCAGCACTTTGGGAGGCCGAGGTGGGTGGATCACAAGGTGAGGAGTGCAGGACAGGCATGGTGGCTCATGCCTGTTATCCAAGCACTTTGGAGGCCAAGGCAGTTGGATCACCTGAGGTCGGGAGTTTAAGACCAGCCCGACCAACATGGTGAAACCTCATCTTAAAAAAAAAAAAAAACAAGATTAGGAGTGCAAGACCAGCCTGGCCAAGATGGTGAAACCCCATCTCTACTTTTTAAAATATACAAATTAGTCAGGCATGGTAGCTGTAATCTCAGCTACTCTGGAGGCTGAGGCAGAGAACTGCTTGAACCCGAGAGGAGGAGGTAGCAGTGAGCCAAGATGGCACACTGCACTCCAGCCTGGGTGAAAGAACAAGACTCCATCTCAAAAAAAAAAAAGAAAAGAAAAGAAAAAGAAAAAAGAAACTAGTAACAGATCTGCCCACCTCAGTCTCCCAAGTCGCTGGGACTACAGGTGTGCACCACCACGTCCAGCTAATTTTGGTATTTTTGTATAGATGGGGTTTCCATATGTTACCCAGGCTGGTCTTAAATTCCTGGGCTCAAGTGATCTGCTCACCTTGGCCTCCCAAGACAACAGGATTACAGGTGTGAGCCACCAGGCCCAGCCAGTGGTTACCTTTTGCAGGTTGGGGTGGGAAATGGGTGGGTGCAGGGTGGGTGAGAGGAACATTCTTTACTATCTTCTTACACTTTCCTGGTTTTTGAAGTATTCATAAAACTGAGACAAAAAATAAAATAAATTAAAATGATAGTAAATTAAAAGGCCAAGTTTTCAAATCATTTAGGAGGGCTGAGTAAGGTGCCCTGGAGAAGAGGAAGGAGAGAGAAAGCAGCTACAGGCCCCATTCACATGGCAAGGCTGAGGCTCCTGCGGCTTGGCCACAAGAAGAGGGTACAGGAGGAACCAGCTGCCCTTCAGCTCTGTGGGCTTCGCTTTGCTATAATGCCAAGGTGAAAGGAACAGTGACCTCATTTTGAACTTCAATCTAGTAAAAGAGTTACAATTCTTGTTTCTGCTGCCTCTGAAACAGCTCTTGAATCTGGGCTTTCTTCACCTCTCACCTGGATTGCTCTGACAGTCTTCTAACTGGTCTCCTTGTCCCAAGCTTCAAATCCATCCACCAGAGTTTAAATTTCTTTCTCGAAATGAAAACCTGATCATGCCCCTCCAGGCTGCTTCCACACTTAAAACCCTTCAGCAGTTGCCCACTGAGCTGAGACAAAATCTCAGATCTTTCTATGTCCTTTCAGGATCTGCCACTCTCCTACTCACCTTTGCTCTACCCACACGCAGCTGTTTGTGGTTTTCTGCGTGTCCCATCCTGCCATGCTTTGAGGCTTTGCATATGCAGTTCCTTCTACGTAAAGTCCATTTTGTGTTTTGTCATCCAGGAAAACTCCATTCTTCCTTCAGTGTGTGACTCAAATGCCATCCCATCTCTGTGACCTTGCCCCTGACCCTAAGCCCAGTCACCCAACGCACTTTGAACATGTGCTGATTAAAACTTATTGTACCCTATTCACATTATTTCTACATCTCTATTCGACTTTCAGCCTCATGACAGATAGCAGGAGTTATGCCTTATCCACCTTTATATTTCCAGTTTACAGAGAAAACTTGGGTTATAAATGAATGACCATTTCGCTCTGAATTAAATCCTCAGGATCAGCCACACAGAACACTGCTAAGGTACCCTGAGGTTAAGCTTGCCTTCCAGAATTCTGTAAACTTAGCTCTTTCCCTGTCTAAATAATAATGTCGTTTAAACACTGCAATTGGCTCTGTCCCTGACTAAATAATGATTGGAGTTTAAACTTTAGCCAGATAAATCCTTTGCTCACTTTTTGTTTTAATGCTGAAGTACTTGAAGATGTGGTCTTATAACAAGGAGCACAAAAGTGGTATTATTCACTGTGTAAATGCTTTGAAAGTCAGAACGTGTCCCACTCCTTAGTAACACAGCACAGGAATACTGTAGCAACAGGTAGGTTCCAATAGCAACCATGTGTGGACAAACTCACTTTGGGGAAACTCCAAGGAGTAGAGTAATGGTGTTTTTAGTTCCAGCTCAGAAAGCCAAGTGTGGTGTTTCACATAGTATGCCTCTCTGTAGGGTCGCTGTGGCAAATGTGAATGGACTTATGAACTGCTAAAAGATTAAACCCCACAGAAATTTTTAACTTTCTACATAACGTTTTTTGGTGATTTTTAAAACTATAGTGAAATGTTCATGATTTACCATTTTAACCAATTTTAAAGTGTACAATCCATTGGCATTAAGTATATTCACAATATTGTGCAACCACTATCCATTTCCAAAATGTGTTCATTTTCCCAGACAGACTCTATGTCCATTAAACAATAATTTCCCATTTCTCCTTTCCCTCTGGTCCTGGGTGTCTGTTCTACCTTCTGTCTTTATGAATGTGCCTATTCTAGGTGCCACATACAAGTGAAATCATACAAAATTGTCTTTCTGTGGCTGCCTTATTTCTCCTTAGCATGTTTTCGATGTTCATCCATGTTGTCGCATCTATCAGTACTTCATTCATGTTTAGGGTTAAATAATATTCTGTTCCATGTGTATAGCACACTTGGTCAATCCATTCATCTATTGATGGACATTTGGATTGTTTCCCAATAATCTTTAGGCTATTGTGAATAATGTTGCTATGAACATAGATGTACAATTTCTGAATATTGGCTTTCTTTTCTTTTTTTTTCTTTTGAGATGAAGTTTCATTTTTGTTTCCCAGGCTGGAGTGCAATGATGTGATCTCGGCTCACCACAACCTCTGCCTCCCAGGTTCAAGCGATTCTCCTGCCTCAGCCTCCCGAGTAGCTGGGATTAAGGGCATGCATCACCACGCCTGGCTAATTTTGTATTTTTAGTACAGTTGGGGTTTCTCCATGTTGGTCAGGCTGGTCCTGAACTCCCAGATTCAGGTGATCCACCCACCTCAGCCTCCCAAAGTGCTGGGATTACAGGCGTGAGCCACTGCACCCGGCCACCTGCTTTCAATTCTTTTGGATATATATCTAGAAGTGGGATTGCTGAATCATATGGTAATTCTGTTTACCTTTTTGACGAACAGCTAAACTGTTTCCCACAGTGGCTGTACCAGGTGGCATTTCCACCAGCAATGCACAGCGTTTCCATTTCTCCACATCTTTGCCAATACTTGTTATTTTTTATTTTTTGATAACATTCATCCTAATGAATTTTGCAGTTTTCATTTGCACTTCCCTGGGGACTAGAGATGTTAAACATCTTTTCATGTGCTTTTTGGACATTTGTATATCTTCTTTGAAGAAATGTCTATGGAAATTCTTTGCCCATTGTTTTTTGTCAGAGATGGGGTCTTTGTCACCCAGGTTGGAGTGCAATGGCATGATCATAGATCACTACAACCTTGAATTCCTGGGCTCAAGTGATCCTGCCACCTTGGCCTCCCAAGTAGCTGGGACTACAGGCATATGCTACCACACCCAACTACTTTGCCCTTTTTAAAAAATTTCCAACTTCTATTTTAAGTTCAGGGGTACATGTGCAGGATACTTTGCCCATTTTTTAATCAGATTTTTTGTTGTTGAGTTGCAGATCCTCATGTATTATGTATTATGAATATCAATCCCTTATCAGATACAATGTTTGCAAATATCTTTGCATAACTTTTGTTTGAGATGGAGTCTCACTCTCTCCCCTAGGCTGGAGTGCAGTGGCAAGATCTCGGCTCACTGCAACCTCCGCCTCTCAGGTTCAAGCGATTCCCTGCCTCAGCTTCCTGAGTAGCTGGGATTACAGGCGCCCGCCACTACACCAGCTAACTTTTTGTATTTTTAGTAGAGACAGGGTTTTGCCATTTTGGCCAGGCTAGTATTGAACTCCTGATGTCAGGTGATCCACCCCCCTCTGCCTCCCAAAGTGCTGAGATTACAGGCATAAGCCACCGCGCCTGGCCGTGCCTGACCTCTGCATAACTTTTCAAACTTCATCCAAAAGAAAGTAGTAATGTTATAATTAACAGCAATCAGAGTGGTGATGCCCAGCTTTTTGGATGCTAAAACGAAACCTATGCTGTTGAGAGACACCCTTCCTGTCAGTGTCTTAGAAATGGGGGTGAGCAACCAGCAGCAACAGGTGGCCCAAAGGAGAGTCCAGTACGGTCAGTGTGGGAGCCAAAGGACAAACAGGGCTGAAATCTTGTTTACAGAACAAGAAGGTCAAGGAAAAGACCCTGGATTCTCCTTCTGTCATGAATGTTGACTGTGGCTATTCCTGCTTCTTTCTCTCAGTGATCAGTTAGAGTCATCAGTTACTGAATTACAACCTGGTCATATCCTGCCCCCACCCTCTCTCCTCCCAACCTTGTTCCCTAATTGGGACTCAGCAGTTGTTTCAGGCCAGGTTTTCTTTTCACTTTGTTTCTAAGGGCTCCTTCAAGGCTGAAAGTGATACGGCAATAAGACAGCTGAAAGTTCTCATCTCCTGGAAATAAAACGCAGGGAAGGACATGGGTTCAGCTGCCAGTTGTAGCACCATGTTTGAGCCCAGTCTTTGAAGCTGCTGGCTGTGTTGGAATCCTGGATCCCCTGTTTATGAGCCTTGTGACTGTGGGAAATCATGTCCCCTTTCTGTGCCTCATTTTTCTTTATCTGCCAATGGGGGATAATAATAGGATCTGCATCAGCTGGTTGAGGTGAGGATTAAATGAGGTAGTTCTCAGAATGTGCTTAGACCAGAGATGGCATATTGTAAGGGCTTAATAAGCATTAGGTATTATTATCCTCACTCCCTCCATGGTCCCTCTTAAGCTTTAGAATTGGCATGTTCCTACAGGGTCATTTGGGGAGTGACCCCAAATACTGCTCCTCTTATGGTGTTCTGCTGTGTCCCTTTCCAGGAGGGCTGACTACAGGTTCTACGAATAGGCAATGACGCCACCAAAGGTATCTAGCACTTGTAGTTGATAACCTTAGAAACTGAATCACAGTGCCCAGATACAAAGCAAGTGAAGAGGGTGTCCCAGAGAAAGGTGAATCGCTCAGAGTCACCCTATGGAGAACATCAACGGCACTCTGCGATACTGTCCTTGACCACCTAAAATAGCAACACGCTCACCTGAGAAGCTGATATAATTTCAGAGTTGCAGCCAAGAGCCAGTTACAGCAGCAGCAACCCAGCCATGGCTAGGGCTAGCATGCCCAGGAAGAGACGTTTGAATGAACATTCTGACTCATGCTAGAACCACTACGGCAGAGAAGCGAAGGATTAAGCAGCCTAGATTCCTACTCATCAGCTGCGTAACATGGGCAAGCTACTTAACTTCTGTTGGCCCCAATTTTTACCATCTATAAAATGGAGATAGTAGTATTACCCACTTTGTGCCATTTTATGAGGACAAAAGAGTTAAGATGTGCACAGGTCTTAGAACAATGCCTGGCATATAGTAAGTGCTCCCTTAAAAAATGTATGTAATTTTCATCTACCCATTCAGATCAAAGAGAAAAAAATAAAATTTTAAAAAATGTATATAATGCTTTGGGTTCATCCACTGCCAAACACACAGTGATGGAAGAGAAATGTAACTATCAGGGAAAGACAGATGGAGAGGGTGACCCCAAATTCACCAAGCAGCCTGCCTGGCTGTGTGGTGAGGGAGAAGATAGCTTGGTGCCATGTCTTGGTGTGGGTGCTTAATCACAGTGGTTTGCCTCACTATCACCCAGAGACACACAGGCCTCAGCAGCAGTGTAGGAAGCTGAGCAAGGAATGATAAGGAAGCCTTACTGGGGCTCTTTTGAGTGTAGGTATTGGGAGGTACCCAGGGGAAGGGCATTCATTCTATTCCAAACATCTTGAAAGAAGACCAGTTTACATTTACATATAACTTAAGCAACATCAGCTTTTTTTTTTCAAGCAGCCTTTAGCACAGAGATTACATTAGAATAAATTCTAAAACCCATCCATGGCTCTCCACACCTCTGCAATTTTCTTTCTTTCTTTCTTTTTTTTTAAATAAAGATGGGATTTCACCATGATGGCCAGGCTGGTCTTGAACTCCTGACCTCAGGTGATCCACCCACCTCGGCCTCCAAAAGTGCTAGGATTACAACCGCGTCCAGCCCCCTCTGCAATTTTCAAACAGTTCATGTCAGGCAATGGCCAAGGGTGCTATCTTTTTATGCTCTAAGTAAGCACGCAGAGTTTGCTATTAGTGACACAACTCAGTGTCCCATGAACACCTCCACACAGCCCGTGGTTTTGCGGTAGTGAACTGCCAACTCTCAGGTTTCAACCCCTTTTAGTTTTGCATCTTGGCAGTTGTTCCCTTCCTGTCTCACTGGCATTTCCTGGTACCCACTCTTGCTAAATTCATCAGCTTGAAGCAGCAGTGCCGCGTGAGGATGAAAAGCGCAGTGCTTGAGAATCAGAAGGAAGTTCAGACCTGCTTTCAGTGCTTACTGGCTTTGCGAGTTGAGGCAAATTCCTCCATCTCTTATAATCAAAATAGGAATCACCTGCACCTTCCAGAGCTGTCACCAGGATTAGAGGCGACAAAGGAGAAGTGCTTAGCACATACCTGGCAGAGTAAGCGCTGGCTAAAATGGGAGCTATTATTAGCAGACAGGGGACAGCAGATCTGAGCCCTGCAGCTGCTCTTTTGAATCCCCACCCCTCTTCTCTCCTTCCTCCCAGTTGCCAGGTTTTAGGAGTGGGATAATTACTAATGTGTAGAAAGCTGGACAGTGTCTGGGAAAGAACTCTATCAGCACCCACCCAGGGGAAGGGGAAGTCCGTTTCTCTGTTCTCTGTGTTCAAATGGATCACTTGAGATGGCTGGGGACAGCTGAGCCAGAAACAGGAGGTACTAGGATTTGTTTTTGGCACCAGGGAAACCGGACTCTAAACTGAACATCATCCGCTCTTGCAAAATAAAAACAACAAACAGCAAGAAGCAGAAAACAACCCCAGGTGTCTTTGGTCATTACTAAATGGTATGTTTTCTTCCTCTGAAGCAAGTTCACAGAAACAGTTACTACAACAAGACTGCAGGGGATTTGGTGACCTTTGACAGAACTGGAATGAGCTCTACTTGTCTTCCAGGCAGAAACAAAACAGTAAGATCTTTGGGTTCTCTAGTTCTAAAGAAAATAGACTTTATCACTTTGAGGTTGCCCTTCTCCCTTCCTGTCTAGCTATGTCCAAATGAAGGACACAAAAGGGTCAGACGTGCCCATGCTTATCTCTTAGCCAAATCCCGACTTTCTTCATTGAAAGCAAGTTTTTAGCACAGGTGCTTTCCGCCAGTCTCAGGTGAAGCAGACCTTTCTCCCTGGAGTTCCCTGGGACAGCCGTCCAAGTATCTCACCCCACAAAGTCCTTCTCACCAGGAAGTGTTAAGTTCCATCTGCCGGGCCATGAAAGTTGATGTAATATGGCTGTATTGTAGTTCCTGTGTTGCATGTGTCTAAACCAAACTGAAGCTTTCTCTTGAATGGGAGTGGGCAGAGTGAAAGAGAAATTGGGGAACTACAAAAAAAAAGCAAAATTCCCTCTGGCATTTCTTTCTTTCTTTTTTTTATTTTTAAGGCAGAGTTTCACTTTTGTCGCCCAGGATTGAGTGCAATGGTGTGATCTCAGCTCACTGCAATCTCTGTCTCTCGGGTTCAGATGATTCTCCTGCCTCAGCCTCCCAAGTAGCTGGGATTACAGGTGCACACCATCATGCCTGGCTAGTTTTTGTATTTTTAGTAGAGATGGGGTTTTGCTATGTTGGCCAGGTTGGTCTGGAACTCCTGACCTCAGTTGATCCACCCCCCTTGGCCTCTCAAAGTGCTGGGATTACAGCTGTCAGCCACCGCTCCCGGCCCCCTGTGTCATTTCTAAGTGAGGCTGTAATATATACACACAGAGAGATACATTTTCTGCTCTAAAAACAAAACTTGTGATTTTTTAAAAAAATTCAGATCAACCTTCCTTGGAAAATTTCCTAACCTGTTTCTTTGGTATTGGCTTTCCCTTCTTTTATTTCCCTTTCTCTTCATTGTTCCTAAGCCTTCTTTGCTCTTCTCCATGGACATTTTTGGAGGAAGGCAAACGAGCTCTACTTGTCAATTGCAAAGCCCGAGTATGAGAGTAAAGAAGGTCAGACAACCAATCCGTGCCACAGCTTCAAATCTTGCAGAGTATTCTCTCTGACAGCTAATGCCTCTGAACAGAGATGTCTGGGAACATCAAGAGAAGTCTTGAGCCACTGGCTTGTGAACTCTTTTCATGCATTTAATCCTCAAGCCTACAGAGCCAGGACAATACTAAAGGGAGGAAGTAGGTCTGCAGTTTGGAAGAGCTGCTGTGCCTAGACTCTAGTATAGCCCAGCTCTCTGCAGGTCTCCCAGGGTGTTCCTGGAAGCCATCCACTTGACCCAGCCCTCTCTGCTCTGTCCCTCCATCAGTGGTCCTGGAATGCTAACAACCAGACTAGAGCAATTAAAACATGGTGGGTAAATGTAAGCAGATATGGTCTGTGGGCCTGCAGCTGACCAGGCAACATGCATCTGAGTGTAATAGGACGGGAAAAGGAATAAAGGAAGGAGTCTCAAAGCCTCCCCACGCATAAGTTCCAGGTTGGAAATCTACCATATGTGTTCTTTGTGAGTAGCAGCTTCTCTCCATGAAGTGACTGGGTGCATCCTTGACGATCTCTATCTTGAGGGGAGATTTGAGAATTCCCTTGGTTTACAGGGAGCAAATTTCCCTGCTTCTCTTGGGTAACTCAGCTTTGGAATTGGAGGGGAATTGGAGCTTTGGAACAGGATGTTGGAATCATTCTCCCTCATCTCCCCTCCACCAACACCACACAGATCTAACCCTGCCCAAGAAGGAAAAATCTTTCCTTTTCTTACATATGGGAGCCTTGGACAGAGAACTGGTTTTAGTTCATCTGGTTTTGTTTTGGGTTGTTTTTCCGTGTGTGCACGAGAACCAAAAAAAAAAAAAAAAAAAAAAAAACCCAGGAGGTTCACTTTGTTGTTATTGCTATAGAGTTGTTTATTCTACAGTTAAATAAATGCATAAAGGAACTTTTCTAAACTTTTTGCTCAGAGGACAAAACTTGAACTTCAATCAGTGAAGGAATCCTGGAATACTGTTCAGGGGAGCAGGGCATCTCCACTCATATCCTCTCTCTTGCCCCCTCCCCTAAGGGTTTTGATCTTTGCTGCCCACTGTTCTCCATGTACACGATAAATAGACAGTGTGTCCCAACCCAAGAAGCTGAAAATCTTGTGAAGTTCAATCAGAAAATTGTCTTAATAGGCCAGGCACAGTGGCTCACACCTTTAATCCCAGCACTTTCAGAGACTGTGCAGGTGCATCACTTGAGGTCAGGAGTTTGAGACCAGCCTGGCCAACATGGTGAAACCCAGTCTCCACGAAAAATACAAAAATTAGCCAGGTGTGGTGTCAGGCACCTGTAATCCCAGCTACTCGGTAGGCTGAGGCAAGAGAATTCCTTGAACCTGGGAGGCAGAGGTTGTGGTGAGCTGGGATTGTGCCACTGCACTCCAGCCTGAGCAACAGAATGAGACTGTATCTCAAAAAAATTTTTTAAAAAGAAAGAAAATTGTCTGAAGGCTGCTGAGAAGGAACAGAGAGTAGCAAGGCTTCGGAGAGGCCAGAACTAATCAAACTGACAGTAGCTCCCATTGTTTTGCATGCAGCCACAGTGCCCGTGCTGTAAACAGATTATCCCACTTGAATATGGCAACACACTAGGGAGGAGGTGCTTCATCTATTCCCCCTTTTACAACTCATGAAACAGGCAGTGTAGGATCAGGATCCAGTGCTCAGTTTCTAGCCTCACACAGCCAGGTGCAGGTCCTGACCTTGGCAGACCAACTCTCTATCTTGTGCCTCAGTTTTCTTCTCTGGAAATTGAGGCTAGCAACAGTACCAAGAGTTTCTGTGAAGAGCAAGTGAGATAAGAAACACAAAGTGCTTAGGGCAGTGCTGGGTACACAGTAAATTACATTTTATCATCATAACCTCATTGACTCAGTTGGGAGGCCATGGAACCAGGAATAGACCCACATCTGGCCACCAAGACCTCTGGCTCCTGGTTGTGCAGTTGGATTCCAGGAAGCGAGGAGCCTCTGACAAAGCCCAGGAGGCATGACCTTGCTTCTCTTGTAGCAGGTACCTGCTGCTTATGCAGATCTGGGTTTTCCTTCCACATGAAGGCCGGGCCAAGGCTTGGGTGCCTTCTGACATGAATCCATCAGCAGTGAACCGCAAACACACAGACAAAATCTGTGAGTTCCATTCTGTATTTGCAGTGGCCAGTCTGTGACGCAAATCTGTACTCTGAGAAGCGATTCTGGGAGGCCTTTGCTGTACCTTTCAGCCCTGGTGTCCTGCCAAGCGCTGTGCTGGAGGCAGCCTCATTCTTGAGCCCTGGCCTTTTGGGCACCACTCTTTTCTATGAACAATTCAAAGAGCTCTTTCTTCAGCCCAGCCATGCATCAGCGAGGCACGACATGGGCTTGGCTCAGCATTCCCAATCAGTGGGACTGCTGGACTCCGATCACCAGTGAGGCTGGCCCTCCTCCCACTAGTGGCTCTTTCTGGGGTATTCCCCTGGCTGGTGAGCTCACCCTGGTAACAATTCCCAAGGGACCTCTGTGATCGTTGCCAGAGCAACCATCCCCCACCCCCACAGCCCACTGTCAGGCAGTGCCTCCCTTAGAGAAAGTAGGCTCCAGGTTTAATCCCATGTCACTGCTTAGTGGAGAGAATTGAGGGACACCAAGGGGTTACTGCCCCCAGTGTTTTCCCTGCTGGTTAGCATTCAGCCTGAGTCTTTTCATTATGAGCCTTTCTTTAGGTTATACTTAGCTTAAACCTGTGTTGTCCAGGTTGCCAGGACATACCTAGTTGATACCTGTTGTCCTGGAATAATTGTTAACAGGGTCCCTTTCAGTCTCAAAGGTGTCTTCATTTTTTCACAATAAACTACATGTTCCTCCCAGCTTCAGTACGTGTTGTGTCTGGGAGGGTTCAGTTAAGATTCACATGGTCCTTGGGCATTGATATTTACTCTCCACCCTGTGTTATCTAGTTTAAATAACTGAGGGCAGAAAAATACTTATGGAGGTTTGGAGGAATTGCTCTAGGTTTGTTAGTCAGGTGTGAGGGTTGGGGAAGGAAGGGGACAGACTTCAGATTAACTAGGTTTAAGAAAAGACCTGAGGCTTCTGATATGGTTTGGCTGTGTCCACACCCAAAATCTCATCCTGAATTGCAATCCCAATAATACCCATAATCCCCACATGTCAAGAGTGGGACCAGGTGGCAGTTTCCCCATGCTGTTCTCGTGATAGTCTCACAAGATCTGATGGTTTTATAAATGTCTGGCATTTCCCTGGCTTGTATTCCCTCCATTCTGCTGCCCTGCGAGGAAGGTGCCTGCTTCTCTTTTGCCTTCCACCGTGATTGTAAGTTTCCTGAGGCCTTCCTAGCAATGCAGAACTGTGAGTCAATTAAACCCCTTTCCTTTATAAATTACCCAGTCCCAGGTGTTTCTTCATAGCAGTGTAAAAATGGACTAATACAGCTTCTATCCTCACCTTCTATGCCAACCTCAGTCTGGTCAGGTGCCATCTTCTGTGTTTTCTTTTTCTTTCTTTCTTTTTTGGAGACAAAGTCTTGCTCTGTCATCCAGGCTGGAATGCAGTGGTCCAGTCTCGGCTCACTGCAACCTCCACCTTCCAGGTTCAAGGGATTCTCCTGCCTCAGCCTCCTGAGCAGCTGGGACTACAGGTACATGCCCGGCTAATTTTAATAGAGACAGGGTTTCACCATGTTGCCCAGGCTGGTCGTGAACTCCTGAGAGCTCAGGAAATCTGCCTGCCTCGGCCTCTCAAAGTGCTAGGATTACAGGTGTGAGCCACCGCACCCGGCCCATCTTCTGGGTTTTCTAATACTTCTCAGGGTTTCCCCAGGATTGCAATTGTCTATGGATCTGCCAGATTTCCCAACAGACCATATGTTTCCTAAGAGCAAGGACTATGTGTCATTCAGTCTTCTATTCCCAGTGTCTAATCCCATGTTTGTTACATAAAAAGCACCCATTAAAATCTGTTCCTTGGCCGGGCATGGTGGCTCGCACCTATAATCTCAGCATTTTGGGTGGCTGAGGCAGGAGGATAGCTTGAGCCCAGGAGTCTGAGACCAGCCTGGGCAACATAGGGAATCCCCATCTCTACAAAAAACATTAAAAATTATTTTTATTTAAAAAAATCTGTTCCTTAATGAATAGATAAAAGATTCAACTTCTTCATCTGTGAAAGGGAAAACCTAGCCTTTCAAAGTTATTGTGAAGCTTTGAGATAATTTGTGTAAACTGACTAGCACATGCCTAGCAAATTACAGACTTTCATTAAATAATAATTTAGATGCTGTCATTGCTGCTCATTCAATCACCCTAAAAGCAGCCCCACTGAAACAAAGCCAGAGGACTGGAACTGCATCTTTTAGAGAGTGTTACCATTGGCCGGGCGCGGTGGCTCACGCGTGTAATCCTAGCACTTTGGGGGGGGCGAGGTGGGTGGATCACCTGAGGTCAGGGGTTCAAGACCAGCCTGGCCATCATGGTGAAATCCCATCTTAAAAAAAAAAAAAAGAAAGAAAGTGTTGCCATCTTGTTGTGATGTATTTTTCCCTCTGCAAGCTGCCTCTGAGGTTCCGTGTCAATGAGGTTTATCTGCATGGACATGTTGGAATGGGAGAGAAGACATACAAAGTGATGTGTCCCCGAACTCACTCACAGTCATGAGTTCTTAGAAAATAAGGCTGAGCACGGTGGCTCACACCTGCAATCCCAGCACTTTGGGAAGCTGAGGCAGGTAGCTCACTTGAGCTCGAGACAAGCCTGGGCAACATGGCAACATGGCAAAACCCTGCTTCCGCCAAAAATGCAAAAAATTAGCTGGGTATGGTGGTGTGTGCCTATAGTCCCAGCTACTCAGGAGGCCGAGGTAGAAGGATTGCTTGAGCCCAGGAGGCAGAGATTGCAGTGGCCTGAGATTGTGCAACTGCACTTCAGCCTGAGTGACAGAGTGAGACCCCATCTGTAAATAAATAGAAAATAAGGTAAACAAATTACATGAGTGGGAGGATGCATTAGGCGTTTGGGAGGGGCTTAGAATACAATTGGTTGCAGAAAGTGGGGCTGGGTGGGGAGGTGGCAGAGCAAATATGAAACATGGGAAGAAAGTTCCACGTGCACCTTCATATGCTTTGCAGAACTCCAGGCCCAAGATGATAGCTACATTCCCTATTTAATCCCTTTAAAGTCCTATGAGATGGGTGTTACCCCTATTTTCATCTGAGAACACTGTGGGGATGGTGGCTAGATGACTTACCTAGGGGTCTATAGCTGTTGGGAAGCGGCAGTGAGATTCACCCTGGGTCTGTCCCAATCAGACCTTATACACACCTCTTCCCACAGCACCTCCTTGGGACTGGGAAAGCAAAAAGATTCTGGGATAGGATAGCTGATTTCCATCTCCTGACCCAAGCTATAAGAAGGAGACACCGCTAGGCTCACCCACAGCATAGGACCTTGCCCATAGTAGGCGCCCAGCAAACATCAAATGACCAGTGAAAACTGAGTTCAGGGACACGCTCGTCAGGCCACGGCAGTAGAGCAGACAAGTGCCAAAACTGGAAGTATCATTTGCATTGTTCCTAGATGCTCTTTATTTTGCTTCTTCCACAGAGATTTTGAATCAGGAACTCAGAGAAAAATGTACTTTATCTATTTTGCCGGATAACCATTACTTTTCATTTATTTATTTTAAACAAGAAAGATAAAAAGTGCCCATTTGATGCTTATAAAACATACAGTTGGCCTAAATAACATGCATATAATTTACAATTCATGCTTTATCACTTTTCTTTTACTTTAAGACATTTTAAAATGAGAATTTATACTTACAGGTATAATATTTTGGATCTGGAAAGGAACTTGGCATTCATCTGATCACTCTGTTTTTGAGATGAGAAAGCTGAGAGACACTGTTTTGTGGCTTGTTGAAGGCCAGACTCTATAGAGTGACAGAGGCTGGCTGGGCTGGTGGCTCATGCCTGTAATCCAAGCACTCTGGAGGCCAAGGCGGGCGGATCACCTGAGGTCGGGAGTTCAAGACCAGCCTGACCAACCTGGTGAAACCCTGTCTTTTTTATATTTAAAAAAAAAAAAAAAGAGTGACAGAGGCTGGGATGTAGTTATCAGGTTGGTGCAAAAGCAATTGCCATTTAATGGCAAAACTGCAATTACTTTTGCACCAACCTAATAAAGAGCCAGGACAAGCTGGGCGCGGTGGCTCACGCCTGTAATCCTAGCACTTTGGGAGGCTGAGGTGGGTGGATCAACCTGAGGTCAGGAGTTCAAGACTAGCCTGGCCATCACGGGGAGACCCCATCTTTAAAAAAAAAAAAAAAAAAAAAAAAAAGAGCCAGGACACACCAGGCCACAAGTTTTCAAACTGTGGAGAGCAAGCCATTAATGGATAGTAAAGCCAATTTTAGTAAGCTAAAACCAACTTTCTTTCTTACTTTTAAAAATATTTGTGCTGAGTGCGGTGGCTCACACCTGTAATCCCAGCACTTTGGGAGGCCGAGGCAGGCAGATCATGAGGTCAAGAGATCAAGACTATCCTGGTCAACATGGTGAAACCTCATCTCTACTAAAAATACAAAAATTAGCTGGGCATGGTGGCACAAGCCTATAGTTCCAGATACTTGGGAGGTTGAGGCAGGAGAATTGCTTGAACCCGGGAGGTGGAGGTTGCGGTGAGCCGAGATTGCACCACTGCACTCCAGCCTGGACAACAAGAGTGAAATTCTGTCTCAAAAAAATATATATACATTTGTAATATACTCTAGAACATTTTAGGTTAACACAAAAGTTGCACAGAAAGTATATCTGGTACAATTAATGAACAAATATTGATATACTATCACTAACCAAAGTCCACAGTTTGGCTAGGCATGGTGGGTGGCTCACACCTATAATCCTAGCACTTTGTGAGGCTGAGGTGGGCAGATCAGGAGTTCAAGATCAGTCTGGTAACATGGCAAAACCCTGTCTCTACTAAAAATACAAAAATTAGCCTGGCATGGCAGCATGCACCTGTAATCCCAGCTACTCAGGAGGCTGAGGCAGGAGAATCACTTGAACCCAGGAGGTGGAGGTTGCAGTGAGTCAAGGTCATGCCACTGCACTCCAGCCAAGGTGACAGAGTGAGACCTTGTCTTAAAAAATAATAATAGGGCGGGTGCAGTGGCTCACGCCTATAATCCCAGCACTTTGGGAGGCCGAAGCGGGCAGATCACAAGGTCAGGAGTTTGAGACCAGCCTGGCCAACATGGTGAAACCCCATCTCTACTAAAAAGAATATACAAAAATTAGCTGGGCATGGTGGTGGGGGCCTGTAATCCCAGCTACTCAGGAGGCTGAGGCAGGAGAATCACTTGAACCTGAGAGGAGGAAGTTGCAGCGAGCCAAGATTGCACTCCAGCCTAAGTGACAAGAGCAAGACTCTGTCTCAAAAAAGGAAAAATAATAATAATAATGATAAGTCCACAGTTTACATTAGGATTCACTCTTTTGTTGTACAGTTCTGTGGGGTTTGATAAATGTATAATGTCATGCATCTATCACTGTGTTCTACCTGTTCATCCCTTTCCTGCTCCAGCTGTACCTCTGCCCCGACTTTTGTGTATATAAAGTGGAATCGAATTTTAAAAAACCATAGTGCATGCCTCATTGCAACAGTATTATTTCATGAAACTTACTTTAGATATATATGTAAATACATGTATATTTAGGTTAACATGCAAAATATATTTCTTATTGTGGGTTGGAGTAAAAAAAAAAGTTTGAGAAACATTCTTACTTAAGATTCTAGGGAATAAATCCAGAAAATGAATACACAGATGGAACATTTCATATATGAAACCAAAACAATAAAAAAAATGAGACACATTAAGAAAATAAACAAGCATACAAGAATTCTCTGAAGAGTACAAAGAGGTCAGAAAGTAAACGGTTTTTCCCCAGGTCAGTTTTGATTTTAGATTCCTTGTTGGGACTGCAAATCATTTGAAGTCTTTAAGGTTCTCAGAGGACAAGAAACAGAAAGTTTGGGCCCTGGTGGGGAAGAATGAGGGTTTCATCCTTACAAACTGATTCTGTTCAAAGTTTCAAACAAATGTTGTCTCTGGATGGTAATCAACAAAGGAAAAATTCTCTTCTGGAGGTTTTAAAAAATGTTTGGCTCTGTGGCTTCATATTTCTTACTTTTTCATCAGAAATATCATGGAAGTAAGGGGGCTCTATTGTATTCAACTTCATATTATGCTAAGTGTATGAAGATTTCTAAATGATCTGAATTTATTCTCTCTCTCTTTTTTTAAGACAGAGTCTTGCTCTGTCGCCCAGGCTGGAGTGCAGTGGCACAATCTCAGCTCACGGCAACCTCCACCTCCCAGGTTCAAGCAATTCTTGTGCCTCAGCCTCCTGAGTAGCTGGCCACTATGCCTGGCTAATTTTTATATTTTTAGTAGAGACAGAGTTTCACCATGTTGGCCAGGCTTGTCTAGAACTCCTGATCTCAGGTGATCCTTCCACCTCAGCCTCCCAAAGTGCTTGGATTACAGGCATGAGCCACCACACCCTGCCTTGAATTTATTCCTTTTTTTTTCTTTCTTTCAAAAGGATTTTCCTAGCACATTGAATTTATTCTTGAATTAGATTCCTCAATTTTAAAAAATCTCCCTTCTGTATACAGCAGCTCTCCATCTGTCCAAGAGACATTCAGAATATAGATACACCAAAGTTTTCAGAGATATCCAGACTTTGAATCACATTGGACAATCGTGACAATTTCTACTTTGATGCAGTAGGAAGATGGCAGGTAAGCTAAAACTCCAAGTCCAAGCTTTTGTCACTGATCACTCTGTGACCCTGGGAAGAGGTTCTCCCTTTGAATCCTTTTTCAAGAATACATGTACAGGCTGGGTACGATGGCTCACGGCTATAATCCCAGCACTTTGGAAGGCCGAGGTGGGCGGATCACAAGGTCAAGAGATGGAGACCATCCTGGCCAACATGGTGAAACCCCGTCTCTACTAAAAATACAAAAAACTAGCTGGGCGTGGTGGCACGAACCTGCAGTCCCAGCTACTCGGGAGGCTGAGGCAGGAGAA